>CALSBV010012156.1:456523-479474 GCA_943590825.1 Bovichtus diacanthus
GGATTGAGGAGTTCCTCAAAATGCTCCTTCCACCGCCCGAGTACCTCCTCAGTTGAGGTCAACAGTGTTCCATCCCTGCTGTAAACAGCTTGGATGGTTCCCCGCTTCCCCCTCCTGAGGTGCCGGACAGTACGCCAGAAGCATTTTGGTGCCGACCGAAAGTCCTTCTCCATGGCTTCTCCGAACTCCTCCCACACCCGCTGCTTTGCCTCTGTCACGGCCGAGGCCGCTGCCCTTTGGGCCTGTCGGTACCTTGCAACCGCCTCTGGAGTCCCCCGTGATAACATATCTCGGAAGGACTCCTTCTTCAGTCGGACGGCTTCCCTGACCACCGCGGTCCACCACGGTGTTCGAGGGTTACCGCCCCTTGAGGCACCTAAGACCTTGAGGCCGCAGGCTCCCGCCGCAGCTTCAGCAATGGAAGCTTTGAACATTGACCACTCAGGCTCAATGCCCCCAACCTCCACAGGGATGCCAGAGAAACTCCGCCGGAGGTGTGAGTTAAAGGTCTCTTGGGTATGGGCCTCCTCCAGACGTTCCCAGTTCACCCGCACTACCCGTTTGGGCTTACCAGGTCTGTCCAGACTCTTCCCCCACCCCCTGACCCAACTCACCACCAGATGGTGATCAGTTGACAGCTCCGCCCCTCTCTTTACCCGAGTGTCCAAAACATGCGGCCTCAGATCAGATGATACGATTACAAAATCGATCATCGATCTTCGGCCTAAGGTGCTCTGGTACCATGTACACTTATGAGCATCCTTATGTTCGAACATGGTGTTTGTTATGGACAGCCCATGTCTAGCACAGAAGTCCAATAACAAACAACCACTCGGGTTGAGATCAGGGAGGCCGTTCCTCCCAATCACGCCTCTCCAGGTGTCTCCATCGCTGCCCACGTGCGCGTTGAAGTCTCCCAGTAGAACTATGGAGTCCCCTACTGGAGCCCCCAACAGGACTCCATTCAGGGTCTCCAAGAAGGCCGAATACTCTGAACTGCTGTTCGGTGCATATGCACAGACAACAGTCAGAGTTTTCCCCCCTATAACCCGTAGGCGTAGGGAGGCGACCCTCTCATCTACCGGGGTGAACTCCAACGTAACGGCACTCAGCCGGGGATTTGTGAGTATCCCCACACCCGCCCGGCGCCTCACACCCTGAGCAACTCCAGAGAAGAATAAGGTCCAACCCCTATCCAGGAGTACGGTTCCAGAACCGAGACTGTGCGTAGAGGAGAGCCCAACCAGATCTAACTGGTAGCGCTCCGCCTCCCGCACAAGCTCCGGCTCTTTCCCCCACAGAGAGGTGACGTTCCACGTCCCCAGAGCCAGCCTTTGCCGCCCAGGTCTGGTCCGTCGAGGTCCCCGACCTTCACTGCCACCCGTCTGGCAATGTACCCGACCCCAACGGTTCTTCCTGCGGGTGGTAGGCCCACATGATGGAAAGGGGTGGGGTGCCACGTTGCTTCTTCGGGCTATGCCCGGCCGGGCTCCGTGGCAAACCCGGCCACCAGGCGCTCGTTGACGGGCCCCCCTTCCAGGCCTGGCTCCAGACGGGGGCCCCGGGCTTCCTCCGGGCAGGGTCACACCTCCTCTTTTTTGATGTTGCATTGGGGTTCTTGAAGTTCTTCAACCATTCTTTGTCTGGCCCCTCGCCTGAGACCAATTTGCCATGGGAGACCCTACCAGGAGCACTAGGCTCCCGACAACACAGCCCTCAGGTTCATAGGAGCACCCAAACCCCTCCACCACGGTAAGGTGATGGTTCTCGGAGGGGACCTTGCAGACATGTTCATTAAAAATCTTCCCTCGTTATGTTGATAAAAAACACGATTTGATTATGTTTCTCAAAACATATTTGTTCTTGCAAATGAACAGCAAACAAACATGATCTTTCGTAGACATGTTTGAGTATGTTGTTCTAACACTTTGTATGGGATGCAATAAACAGCCTGTGAGAGATATTAGAATTGTTACAGACCTTTTTTCTTTTAAAACAACAATCTCAGCTCAAGGACTGTCTGTCTGTTCTGGAGCTTTCCACCATATCCCATGATCTTTATCAGCAGAGGTAGTTGGCCCAGTCATTGTCATTGAATTGTAGATCTTGGAATAAGCAGTTGACAAAACCAGGCCGTGACTCTATCGGTAACTGAACAGATAGTGTAGGATTTCACTCAGTTTCTTGGACAGTATTGTTAGTTTGCAGAGAATATCTGGACAGTTTTGGCATTTTCAGATGCACAATCGACCTCTCCTTATATGACAAAGGTTGCTGCTTGACCATAGCTGGAGATGATTCTTTATTTTAGTGAAAATTCTCAGTGTACCACAATCTCAAGGCAGATTTATTTCCCGATCAAAAGTATATTTCATTCGTACAGCTGAATACTGCTTATTTTCTGGCATTACAATTGCTGCATCATCAATACAATTACACAGATTCTGCATTTTGAAGATGTTAACGGGAGGATATTGATCTGACTTGTCCTTTGGGGAACCCAGGATGAAATATCAGATAAGAGGCAAACTGATACAGATATACAATCCAATAATTTTCTTCAGACCAGTTACTACTAGACAGATGCAGAGAGACATCAGCATTGGCAGTAACTACTTTCCTGTAGTTAAGTGTTCCTGTTTCTGCTCTGCAGCTGTACCGGTGCTCTGCTTCCCCCTACAGGTGAACACAAGGAATAACAGATTACTGCTGCATCATGCGGACCAGTCCACCTCGTTTCCCATGCTAGGCTTGTTTCAAATACAAAAAAACATTATGAGCTGAAATGAACTGTTGCTAAACTGAGAGCTACATCATGCACAGTATAGACAGATTTTTTGGGGGACAGGTAAATAGCATTTCACCAACACAAAAAAGTTCAAATTTATATATGATCAGAAATATTGACAATATGTCTGTTTCATGATTTTTTTTAAAGATTAGATTTTTTTGGATGGATACAGTCTGAGCTCTACATTTTAAATTGGCATTGATTACACCCTAATGTCAGTCTGAATGAAGTGTTAATCTGTAACATACCTATAACCTGACTCAACAGTAAGTATGACAGTATTTAGGGACTGCTTGGCTTAATGTTGAATATACTTCTGAAACAATGCGTTTCATGACAAAAAAATGAAACCCCGGGTCATTGACTCCATTCTTCTGCTGCACTGTTGAAGTGTGCAGCCTACTTTACCTCTGACCATGTGCTTATTAACGAATTCCAACTGAGTGAACTAAATGAAAATGTTTCTGTTGAACCATGCAAAAATGACAAAATAGGAAATCCTTTAATGGTGTAAATATGTCTTATTTTCCCTGTTTCTTCAGGAGTTGCCATTAGCAGCTATGCTAAATACTGCTACAGGAAACTGACAAAAGCTGCTCTGACTGGTGCCAAGAAGGTAAGCAGCTGTGTGTCTTGTCTGTCTTCATGTTGCTCTTCAAGGATTCAAGGATCATTTATTGTCATTCTGCAACACAGGGTTGCAGAACAAAATGCAGTTGTAGCTTATTCCATTATGCTACACACGAAAACATGACAAACAGAATAAAAACAGTTGTAGAAGTACATTCCTGAAGTGCATTGTTTGAATTTGCAACAGTAGGAACGTAAACTAACAAAAACAATGGTGAATTCTCTGGCAGATAATATCGCTGGCATCTTAAACATAAAGAAACTCAACATGAGTGCATCTGCAGGAGGAGGGTGTATGTACAGTACATGAGTACAAGCATGAGTACTGTAGTTAGACTGTTCTCAGTCTCCAGCATGCAGTGAGGATGATAATGGAATTTTACTCACCACCCAGGTGAAGTGCAAATCTCATTTAAAATCACAACCCAGATCTTGTTCCAGTTCTTCTTTGCCATGTTTGCTGCATTTCATGGTCTACAACTTGTGAGCGACCTTTGGAAAAATGACGTGAAATACATGGACATGAAGTCATGCTGCAACCAGGGGCTTTTTAAGGTACTGCAAACAGTTCTGCAAATGGAAGAGTGACACCTGAGACAGGTACCTACTCTTTCTTATGATAGCTCTTCAGTGCTCTTCCAAAGAAACACTTTCCCCAGTTTGGAGTGGAAGACCTAGACTCACCTGCACCACACCCAACACCTCTGGAAAGAACTGGAATGCAAGTTCAAGTCTAAAATCTAATTCACCATCTCAACATCAGCGTGGACCTCACTAATGGTCTTGTGGCCGTGCGCGCGCGCGTGTGTGCGTGTGCGTGTGTTGGCAGAGCTGGCTCAGAGCCTGTGTAGCATGTAGTGCCAGAATCTCAGAAGGTCACTGACAGAGATATTTGTCACCTTTTAGGCCTCGGCAGTGTTTGACCTCTAACAGCACATTAGAACTGTGTATCCTGTGGATGGAACAATGTGTTTCTCACTGACATCTGAATATTTGACTGTCCTCTCCTCCCCCTGCCTTCTGACCCACATCTTTAAATAGCCAAGCTGCCCTTTATCTGCCCTGCTGTACTAAAGGAATAGTTCACCCCTACATGATCATTTTTATAACAATTACATTCCCCATAATTGAGGAATTGATATACAGATGATTATTTGGGTGTAAAGTGTTCCTTTAATGTGTGTGTGTGTGTGTGTGTGTGTGTGTGTGTGTGTGTGTGTGTGTGTGTGTAGGGCCTGCAGAAGCCCTGTCTGGAGGAGATCAAGCACGCTAGGAATGCCATCTTCAGTCCCTCCATGTTTGGCTCCTCCCTGGATGAGGTGATGGTGCTGCAGAAGGAACGGTATCCAGACAGCCAGCTGCCCTGGGTGCAGACTCGCCTCTCTGAAGAGGTTCTGGGTCTCAATGGAGACCAGACAGAAGGCATCTTCAGGTGAGTGGAGCAGTGAGCAGAACAGGGCTGCAGAGTATGACAATAATGCATGTCTTTAATTGGAAATCTGATGTCAGTGTTCACAGTTAGAAAGTAAATATGAATGTGGTTTTCTCACAGGCAGTATGATAACTCATGATGGTCATTAATTAAGGCTTCAACAGCAAAATGAGTGTGAGAAACTATTGAATCCACTAATAAATCTAATAAATCTGCTGGCTATTATTCTGCCGTGCACAAGCATAGAGTGAGAAGACATTAAGTGTCAGTTGATTTTGTGATCACATGTATGTAAAGTGTATAAATGATTCCATACAGATGTCATAAATTAAAGTTAGAATTATAGAGAGGAAGTACTAGTAAAAGTAAAATTACTTTAAGTAAAAGATCTGAGTACTTCTTCCACCACTGCTTTCTATGTAGTAGTTTTTATTGTTACTGTCTGCCTTTCCTGTACCCATCCACAGGAAACATCATGTGGAAGACAAAGCTGGTGTCGGACCACATTGTTAACTGTATTCTTCTTTACTGAAACAAGGATGAATCCTCTCAGCAGTTGTAGTTCTAGAGTAGCTCCTCAGGGCGGTCCATACACAGAACTCTGGGATTATACCTTTAAACCTTTTTCTTTTTTTTTTTTTTTTTATTACAAAAGTAAAATTGTGAACACAACATTGACACTAATACCTTTTAAGTTTAGATGAGACATTACAGAGACATTGAATATTTGCCTAAATATCTGGAGCTTCAAATATCAGTTTTCCAAAATCTTAATCTCATCTCCATAGGCAGATAAACTCACGTAACTGCAATAATTGCATCTTATTTTATACAGACTGAACTCATTGCTGAGTTTTGCTCTGTTGCTTATTGTACGTCTTATTGTTGATGTCATTGATGTGTTATTGCAGGTGCTTTGTTGATTATTGCATGTTTTATTGCTGATCATGCCATGAAAGGTGGCATTAAAAAAAAAAGTTGTATTATTGTTACTGTGTTCTACCTTGGGAAGATGTAAAACCAGGCGTGTTCCTGTGTGAAAGAAACCACGCAGCTCATGTTCACTGTCCAGCTGATGGCAGGATTTTAGGTTATATAGAACGGCTGTGTAGAACCCAGGGTATAAAGACAGCAGAGACTGAGAGTGAGAGTGGAAAGATGAGAGGCTGAAGGGTAACCAGGTTGTGACCTTTGACCTCCAGGGTACCAGGGGACATAGATGAAGTCAATGCCCTCAAACTGCAAGTGGATCAATGGAAAATCCCCACAGGACTAGAAGACCCACACATCCCAGGTACACTCACACACTGTTGGAGAACACACTGAGGTCCCTGCTGGGCATATGTGGACCTGCTTCTGGTTCCATACTGCTGACATGTACAGCAAGATTCACTCACTGACACTAACTCCCAACAGGATGGTGTGTAAATGAGTGTAGTGGAGTTAATGTTCAAATGAAGTTCAATTCTTAAACAGGTTTTAAATGTGCTCTCATGCTGCCTCTGTGTCCCCAGCGTCTCTGCTGAAGCTCTGGTACAGGGAGCTGGAGGAGCCACTCATCCCCCATGAGTTTTATGAGGAGTGTATCAGTCACTATGACAACCCAGAGGCAGCTGTCAACGTGGTGCTGGGCCTGCCGCACATCAACAAACTGGTGCTCTGCTACCTCATCCGCTTCCTACAGGTAACACACACACACATATACACACGATAAATCACAGCACTACACTTATATCATTACTAACTAATATCTGGGCTGATAGTGACTGATTGTGTTAGTGTCACATACACACACTTTTCTCTTTTCCCTCGAGTAGTATCACTTCACATCTGTCTCTGTGATTTGTGCCTCCCCTCAATACAAACAAGGTTTGTCAACAGCTGTAACTACTTTCTACGAAACTCAAAATAGTCCCTATTAAAACTGTTTTGTGGATTAACCAGATAATCTATAAAGTAATATCACTGTTGATTTTATAAATGTAATGTTGCATTGCTGTGAGCAGTACAAACTAAATTCCATTAAGCTCATTGTGTTTGGGCCACATGCCACAGTAGCATTATCGCACAGCTCTTCTTAAATAGACAAGTACATGTTAGTCACGGATCAAGTCTCTAGTATTCACATACTGTATGCAAAATCCTGGAGAGAGCAGACCTCCGCCAAGGCCAATGGTGCATCAACATGCACGGCCCCTGTGACCCGAGTTGGGGAGTTGTCCTTCTGACTTTGGTGTGTTTATGAGCATTAAGTGACAATGTGAAACAACATGGATGCTACAAAGAAGATGTTGTATTTTATTTCTCAGAGTGTTTGAACAACACGTTGACATCTGTTTCAGAGTTGTTGCTCTGACTTGTGGGGGGGTTCACATACATTTTCCCAGCCGGGAAATATTTTTTCCGATTATTCCGAAAATCAGACCAGTAGTTTCTCCGTAATCCTGCTGACAGACAAACAGACAGCATACAGATAATAGAAACAATGAATGAAGTGATGAGATTTTGGACAGTCATGGATGTAAACTACAGTTGTGTGCCTCCTCCAACAAGTCAAGTTGCAGTTTTAAAAACAAGATGCTGGTATGTTACCATTTGCAAAACTAAAACATTTGGCACAGTATTCCAGAGCTGAAAATGTCCAAACAAATCCTTACCAAATAGCTAAGGTTCATCAAAATGGCTAAAGTGGTAGCTTAAAAATGACACCAGAAAGCATTGGAAACTGTCTATAAAATGTCCTGAATCTGACTTGAGGCAACTTTTAGAATCCTCTGCTGTACATTGTGTGTCCAGGTGTTTGCCCAGCCTGCCAACGTGGCCATCACCAAGATGGATGTGAACAACTTGGCCATGGTGATGGCTCCCAACTGTCTGCGTTGCCAGTCCGACGACCCCAGGGTGATCTTTGAGAACACCCGCAAGGAGATGTCCTTCATCCGGGTGCTCATTCAGCGGCTGGACACCAGCTTCATGGATGGAATCCTATAGCCCCCCCACCACACACACATAGACACATACACACCATCCATACTTCCACCACCCTCTCTTTGACCCCCCGCTACACCCTCCCCCAGCACAGGAACATCATACATACACGTTGTTGCCGCTCGGTGAACACCTTGCCTCTTCAACATGTTACTTTTCTGGAACTAACAAAACTGCCTTGTTTGACCACTGTACATTTTGAGTTGAGACAGCTGTTTTTTCTATCTCTGTAGATGTAGTAAATATCCTCTAATTGATATTTACTGAAGAAAAACACCAGTATTTGAGTTCCAAGGTTTTCATATGCTAACAGTACTGTGTGTGCCTTCACATACATTAATACAGTATACTCATACAGTTTGAAGGAACTAGCAGGGATCTCATCAGGATCATTTTGTTGGCTTCATGTTACTGTCACTGGAACACTCTCAAAGGTCCATTTTTAATCCAACTTATTTGTTTTATATTAACTGACTTTTCTCCTGCCTAAACACGCATACACTGTCACATACAAATTGACACACATAGCGGTACATGCACACACTTACATTGAAAGTCTTGCCCCAGGATTTCACCTTCTGCAGTGTACAACACCATCTAACGCAAAGCAAAAATTATCACAGAGATGAATGATGCATTAATTCAAACATACAGGTGTCAAGTCTCTCACACACACTGGCTAAGCAAAGCATTCCGAGTGTTCAGCACCAGATTTTCACAAGATATAAAGCCTGATGTTACCATTCCATCAGTACTTTGTTATATTGTTAGATTCATGCCTCAGACACCAGGTGTAAAGGTGAGGCTGTGTCCAACATTGTGTTTTACACTGCCACAACTAACAACAGAGGCTCCTCTGTCTGTGATACATACGTGTGCTGTCTCAATGGGACAGAAACCATAGGACAAAAACATTTGGCCAAATCTGTAACTTTATTCTGTTAGTCAGGTGACTTTAAACAAGTGTAGCTGTAAAGGAAGACAGAGTTAAGGTGATAGCTCTGTAGGCCAAGTGAGGAGAACGCGGACACTAAATCTGAGATGTGTTTTGACTTCAAGGATCCAACCTATTACGTTCTAGAAATTTTAAGCATGAAGTGAAAACAACATAATCCACACATTTAATTATCAAAGTGTCACTCGTCATGCTTTGTGACTGACCGTAAGGACCACTGCAACTCAAGTTATTTCATTCAGGGTATCTGCAGGTCTTAAAAGTCTTAAAGCATTGATTTAGTTTCCCTCAAAAGGCCTTATATTTATTTATAGTCTAATACAAAAGTCTAACATATTCTGCTGCAGGCAGTAATGTTAGTTATAAAAGGTTTTTGCAGGCTGTTTTGAGTTACAGGTATAACAGACTTAAAGTGGGATTGTAACAGTGGACTGGGCCAATCCTGTTTTCTAGATTGAGCAGCAGCAGCCTTGTAACAGTCACTAACCCCAGCTGCAGGAAGCTCATCAGCTTATAATGGGAACGTTGATAATGATTTATTAATTGGTTAATCCATCCATTAATTTTCTGAGGCTTTGCTGGGTCCATTTTGTGTGATCTAATTAATTTTATCATTTAGAATTATTATGTATTGCTGGGAAAAAGTGACAAAAATATAATAATGAATAGATCTACACCACATGGCCCCGAGTGGTTTTCCATCATACTTTCATACTGTGTATGACAGTGAAAGAAGTAATAAATTGCATTCTATATGGCATTAGAAAGATCTTATGACCTCTGCGAGCCCTGTAGAAACCCTGTTCATAGTTATGTAAATGTTGTATGCATACTAACACCTTTCACATACCTCATTTACATACTACTAATACTGCATGAGGTACTCTCCATAATACTACATAGGACAGAATGAAGAATTTAAACACAGCTTTGATAATAGGCTCCACGCTAACAGTTTAGCATACACCATACTGGTCAACAGTCAGTACTAAAACATAATGTTGAGTGCTCAAATATTCTCATTGTGTTGAGTACTTACACTACCCTACACGGGCGCCTCATATAGAACATAATTATGAGCAGGCGAGTGGGAAAAGCTCACTCCCCTGCTCACTTTGAGTCAATATCTTCCACTTGACAAAAATAACTTCCGATGCATCCTCAACGATGGATGTTGCATCCAAATATAATCCAATATTAACACAATACGATACAAATAAAACTAGTTCATTTTAATTAGCTGTATTCGTATCTGGCTGACTTGTTAACAAACTGCTACAGGCGATGGGGTTACCATGTTGGAATAATTTGTGAACGCTTCTAAATAAGATTCCCGGGAGGTGTTCTTGTGTTCTTCACATTGGGACGATGTTAGTACTTGAAGTGAGCCAATCCAAGTTTTGGAATAGCAGCCGGCAGTTATAGGGTAATGGTGATTCTAAAACACAGTAACACATATAGAGAGGAATTATAAAGTCATCCAACTTACTCAGTGTATGCAGACAAATCTAAGTTTGGTTAAATTATAACATGTAAGATTGCAGCAAACAAACCGCTGAGTGTATTAAATTGAGCAACAGTGTGTTTTTTTATTACGAGTTCAACTTTTCATTTGTAAGAAGGAGAATGTGTTATTTCTTCTTTCAAAAGTTCTATACTCTTGCTTTATACCTACACTATGGTTAGTGGTGGGGCTGTTACAGTAAACTGTACTGAGTGTTAAATACTGTGCAGAAGTGCTATAGCATGCAGCACTGGAGACAGTAACAGGTGGATTTGGTGTCCATGTTCTAATCACTTAACACACAGAAGGCCAGGTAGTCTCTCCATCTGGCTGAGTGTGTGCTGACAAAGGAAATGAGCCAGTGACTCTGTTGAAACATGTAAACTGATCTCACAGCATTCTGTCGCATTAGGTCATCTTGAGGAAATCTGGTCATGTCTGTCCGGCAGTCACTTTGGCTGTTGAATCCACAAGCAACAGATGCAGGAGCCGGGATTATCACAGCACTGCCAATAAGGCCCCATCCATTATGTTTAAACACAGCACAGCATGCCTGTACTTCCTGGGAGGGATTTGAGAAGTGCCAGGTCTCCCACAACACCCCCCGGGCCCATCCTCCCACCTGACCCCACCACCACGATCCCCAACAGGCCTTTCTGCTCACTAATGATTTGTGAATGTGTCTACCTGCTCATCTGTCTGTCTGTCTGTCTGTCTGTCTGTCAGTCATTGTTTACAAAATGTACCGTCTCTTGCATCCATCTTTGTCTACGAGCAAGTACTGTTGTTTTTTGTATTCATTTGAGATTTTTGCTGTATTTAACAGAATTTCTATGTTTTTTAACACATTCTTTTTATATGATTTAATTTATTTATATTTATTTGAGATTTCCTTAATGCCTTCTCAAGATATTGTATTGTAGGCTCCAGTGTGTGTGTTTTTGTTACTGTACGAGCGTGTATGTGTATGTTATGAATGTGTGATCGACTGTAGTTTTCAGTATGCCTGGGCACATACGTGTTGATGTATGACTGTGAATCTTGCTGTACTAGTTTGATTAATTTGGGTTTTTTGTGACAACTCAAAGGTTGATTGTGAACACTCAATGGAGACACACACACAGACCATCCTGAAAAAGAGACTGATGAGTGTCACTTTGTGTGTGATGTGCAGCTCACTCACTCTAACATACACACTCCACATAGATAACATGTACATTGACACTGTACAGACTGTAAAAAATAGGTATATAGAGAAACAGAAAAAAAAGCAACATATGTAACAGTGGAAATTGCTGTGGAAGTTAATGTATCAGGGTGGGGGATTGTTTAGTTTTTTTTTTTTTTCTCCAAGTCTTGTTAGTGTAAATTTCCTCATATTGATAGAGGTCTAAAGTGGCATTTGAACCCATCTCCAAACAGGTTTCCACCCATAATCCATTGAAGTACCACAAAGTGTTTTTAAGCCCCGATATCTTTAACTGTTGGTTTGATTCATATTCTGAAAAGAAGTGATTTGTCTAGAGGAAAACTTTGACTTTTGTTAAGGTCTAGGAAAAAAGAAAGATGTGTTTCAGATGTCAGCCGTCAGTCTACAGCAGCTGCATCACTGTCTGTCACTGAACCATGCTGCAGACATTCTGTGCAAAGAGACAGACTAGGTGCTAAATGCAAGAAAAACATTATGCCAACATCCTGTCCTCATAGTGGGGTTGCCAGGTTTAAACACTGTCCTAATTGTCCTAACAAAACGCAGGTCACCTGGAAATGAATTGGTGACTTACTAAAACTAACACGATACTACATTGTAAGTAAGCCGGCGTCCAGTTAGCTTCCCATCCTCTAACGGAGACATTGAACTCTCCCTGTGCCATCGGCAGCTGTCAACATGCCAGGTTAATCAGTAGTTTTAAATCTTAAAAAGTTTTCACATTGTGATTGTCAGTGTTTGGTATGACACTGATGAGCTCATCTCTTCTGACAGCCAATCGTTTCTTAGAGAAAATTCAAAAAGGGCACACATTTTATTTAGGCACTCATAAGAAAAGAATCATCAGAACAAACAAACTCATTTGACAACTGACTTCTTTGTGAGGTATGAATACAGGAAAAAATTTTTTATTTTATTTACAGTAAAATCACAGTAAATGTTAAGCCTGGCCAGGCTGAGATGCAGTGTGTGCGAGTGTGAAAGAGGTGTGTGTTTGTTTTATGTAAGAGATGGTTGTAGATAGACCCAGCAAATCAACTGATTAGCATGCAGACATAGGGTCTTCACTCTCTTCGACTTGAATTTACTAAAATATGAGAATATACAAGGAAATTAAACTGAATTTACAGAAAATAAGTGTTACAGTATTTAGCTTTAAAAGTCCACTAAGAAAAAGATTAAGCTCTTTTAATCCGTTTTTCTGATTGTTTTTTCTACTTGGTTCCTAATGATGATTTGGTAGTCAGTGTCGATACTGTTCCGTCTAATGTAAAGAAAATGACAATGAGGTGTGAGATAGCTGCTGTGAAACTTCTCTTCACCTCGACATCAATCCTCCAGATTTTTCAGTTGCATCTTAATGTCCACTGTCACTCACACTGTCCGAGGAAAGACTGGAAGTGTAATGGACGCTGGTTTAATAAATGATTCAAATGTCAAATTCACGGGTTGCTTCTTTTATTTTCAAACTGCCATTGTGCACTTTGATACAAGAGAACTTATTAAATGCAACATTGAATACATATAAAAGCACTCCTACGGCTTCATCCACTTCTCTGCTTTCCACCCGAATGTGTGCAGAATGTACACACACATACTTCCACTATAGATCGCAATTTATACCGAATGGAAGTTGTGTATTTAGACATAATGAAAATATGACTTGCATCAAATGGAGAGTGGAGAAGTAACTCATGCTGAAGGTGTGGTTTGATAAATTCAAGAAAATCATAAAAACTGAATAAAAAGCTGTCACTGGATTCTGAAACTGTAAACTGAACTCAAACTGACCAGTCACTCATCTGTCAAAGAGAAAATTATAAACTTTACATAAAGTGCTAACTGTTTACAGCCACCTTTAACTCCAACAGGGTGTTTGACACTAGCTTTGTTCACATATTGCTGATGTAGTCTGCCATTGTGTCAGAGGAATTCCATCCTTCAACCAGGAGAACACAGAATGGGCGAAGCCTCTGCAGTGCAGTGTTCCATGTGTCGGGGGCTCTGTCCCCTGGGTTTTTCCTGAGGTCAAGGGTCAGTCGCTGTGGTGGATGGTATGTCCTCAATCTCTTAGCAAACTCCAGCAGCTCAGCAGGCTGAATGAAGTTGGAGCTGTTCAAAGGCAGCACATGAACATAATGATATAAAGTTGTTAAAAAAAAGAACTCACTATACACTGATACCAGTAAAGGACGTTAGAAGTTAACAAGAATTATCAACCAAATGTACTTAAAGTAAATGTCAAAAGTAAAAGCACTCAAGAAGCAGAAAAGAGTTACAGTATCTGAGCCTATGCTGCTTGCATACATGCAGTATGCAAGCAGCATTTTGTACATGAATTAGGTGGAGTTAAATGTAACTACTTTCTATACTGATAGGAAGCTAAACCTATAAAAATGCATCATATTATTAAGTTAATCATATGATATATTAAAGCTAGAATTTGCAAAGTAACTAACTGATGTGCTGTGTGTGTGTATCACTCCTGGCACCTTGTACAGTAGCCTCTGCCTCTGTATGAATGGGTGAACGCTGACTTGAGTTGTAAAGCACTTTGAGTGATGGCTAACACCAGAAAAACACAGTAGAAATGCAGTCCATTTACCATTTATAACAAAATGAATGTAATGGAGTAACGACTACAATATTTCCCTCTCAAATGTAGTAGACACTATAAATAAAAGATGTATATAAATATAAGTAGCATCAAATTAAAGTACAAGTACCTCAAAATCGCCCTTAAGTACAGTAATGTACTTAAAAGTAGTTAAGTAAAAGAAAGTAAAATACTTTCCACTATACAAAACCCAAATTATGCCTTTTGCAGTATGACAAAAATATTATTTATATGAAAGATATCAGGAGAAGTGTCCCAGAAGATTTTTATTAGCGTTCTCTCACAAAAGTTAAAACACAAAAGGTCAATACTCGTCTAGATCTCTTCCAAACGGAGCTGGTTGATGAGTATTGAGGGACACTGTACTAAATATACAGCTAAACATGCAAGGTGCCTGTCCGTATCCATAGAGACAGGTTGCTATGCTTTCAGAAAAAAAAAAGCCGAAGGCTTTGAAATTGTTTTTAAGTACTTCAGTATTTAGCCCACTAACTGAAAGAACTCATTACTAAAATACAAAAATAAATATGTACTTTAACAGTACATGCTATAGTTATAAATAACAAAAAGGAATCAAAAGGTTTTATTTGTCACATACAGGAATAAAGTAGCATAATGCAGTGTGAAACACTAATTTAGAAAGTGCTGAGAGAAGGAATTTCAAATTGTATCCTTTATATTTATTTTTCTGAGCTAAGAAAATAACAAATATATAGTTAAAAAAAGTTTGTAAAGTTGTAAAACAATTGTAAAGTAACTACTACAGTACACAACATTTTACACATCTGAGTGCTAATATGCAATGTGCAGTGTCAGTGAACTGCAAAGGCAGAAGTGGGGAGTAATATAAATAATTAATGGGATGATCGTATGCAGTAGCCTACAAAAATACAAGACAGTGAGTATAAAGTAAGGGCAGGATTATTTTCATATAATATTTGTGTTTTAACAAGTAAAAGGATTTTTTTTCTCAAAATGTTACAGTTGTAGGCTACAGTGTGACTGCTTTTCAGTTTTCCGGTGAATTGACTGTTGGGATAGTGCTCTTTAGGATCGAGTCTTACAGTGGTGCTGCGAGCAGGACATAGGAGTAGGAATGTGCAGAGCAAAATTTTTGGAAATCAAACCTCCAATGAGGGTTTGATGACACATGTAATTATGGGGTAAATTATGCATTCATCATTGGAAATGTAATGTTTTTTAGGTATATGGTATACACTTTTTTGAAGGGGCATTGAGTAAAGGTAGATGTAATATACAAAGGCTAACATCTTTAGTTTCATCAAAATGTAGAGTATTTCAACTTTGAGGCTTTTTATTTGATCTCAGCTGACTTGGGAATGACTTTCTGATGTTGAAAAGTAAAACACTATCTGACCCTGTGGTACCCCACTATGCTGTCTGCATCCCTTACCTGATGTTGAGTCGTGTCACTGAGCTTGGGGAGGATCCAGAGAACAGCTCTGCCAGCACACGCACGTTCTTGGCTGCGGACAGACAATCACATTAACACAGCACTGTGTAAACAAAATGTTCCCCCCTGACATCCGTGTAAATACCAACTTTCATCAACCATAGCCAAAATAACCACTATTGCTGATTTGTACATGTTGTGGAAGTCCCAGATACATCGGGAAATCAAACACCGTCGTGTCTGGGTTCATAAAATCACCCGGCGGCTCACACAGCTCACCGAGCTGTAGTCACTGTCTCGAGCAAGTCACATGTCGGCTAAATTAATCTTGTTTACTACAGCGGTATGAACCTAAAATTAACGTTTTTTACCGCGATTTAATTACAATAAACGTATCAAAAGGATGCCGAAATAACTACATAATGATTCAGATTAGTAAAAAGCCTGAATTAATTATTTGGCAGGTCTGTCCGCAAGACGACAAGCACACTTTTAAAATGCTTGTTTTCTGAATGGAGATTGGTTCCATTAGGGCTAGGCTAAGCTAACATTGTAGCTGCGATCAACACTCAAAAATAACGTCATTTGGGCATAAATACAACCATAGACAGTCTGGGGTTCATACACATACATTTATAACCATCAATTTTTGCTACCGTATCCTTCCGTTTATGATTAAACGTCAGTCACAACAGGAGGAGACTCTCAACGCTGATAGCGTTTTGCGACATAGGGTCACGCAAATTTCTCGTTCAAGTTGATTCTTTCGACTCGCGCAAACACAGATTTTGCGTCTTCGCATTGACATTATATGTAATCGCGCTGCGTGAAATATTCGCTCCGCGTCCGTAAGAATTAGCTTGATTGTGGGAACAGCCAGTTAAGCTTAAGGGGAAAAAACAGGAACTGAACAGGTGCCGACAATCTACACTTTGCTCATTATATCACATTCCTAACTCAACTCTACACTTTAAAATCACTACACTATTTTATTTAGAAATTTCAAAGATTTCAGTTGAGTAGAGTATTATCATTTCAAGGATGTCATGCCGCAAGATATTTATAATAGAAACTGGAGCAGGAAAGCGATTGTTTGATCAGTTTAATGATTATTTAGTAAATATCCACTTGATCCCTTGCTCTGAAAATGCCTAAACAACTGGTTACTGTTCTAGACAACTGGCCCTTGATCAAACAAAATGAGTAGGGGCAACAATACTAGATTTCAGTTCAGCTTTTTTATGTAATTGACTGTTTCATATTATGTGCCAAGTTACAATGTTATGGTTTCTCAACATCTGCACTCTCATGGATAGAAAGTTATTAATAGGACTCAAAGAGTTTATTACAATGGCTGCTTTTCCGATTTTGTTGTGAGGTGCCACAGGGGAGCTGCCCTGAGCCTATTCTCTACTCTGATTTTACAGACAACCTTCCACATAGTACCTTGGATCAAGGATCCACAGTCCAATAATGGACCACAGGAAGACTAGCAACCACATAAGTGGAAGTACATATGGCATGTAAGTTTTATCAGGAGAAAAATCCAAATCAATCCACAGGATAAGGGTCTTTACACAATTCATCATTCCATTACTAGCTCAGTACCATAGTCAATGATAAATATGAGTAAAAACTATAAAGTTGAGATCATGAGAAACAAGTTTCAAATTGCTTTCATGATCTCAATACAAAGAGCTTAAAAAATTATTAGCAACCATAGCTGATTTAACATGGCTTAGATCATGATCGTCATCAGTGTCAGGCCAGAGTCCAGCAGCAGTATTGGTACTGATGGATTCCTGAATTGAATCCTGTCCAGTGGAAAGATGTGAAGGATGTGCTTACCTAGCCGATTCTGAGCCAGGCTGAGTGTGTGGAGAGAAGGCACCATCTTCAGAGCAGCCACCAGCTGATGCAAACTCTCCTCCTTCTTGCTCCACTTTTCAAGAAGGCGGCAGTCATTCAAATGTAGTTCTGAGATAGAGAGAGAAAAAGGGCAAAGAATTCCACTCTAAACTGGGCTCAGTACAAATGATGAGGCAAAGTTTCAGACTTTCCAATGTGGAAAGAAACACTGATGGAAATGAATAAAATCACACAAGTGTTCTAAAAGATGCAACTGTATGCTGTATCTGCGTAAATTAAAGCAGACTTAAATAACCTGTAATGTCACCTATGTCCTTACTCAAGGCTACAGAGCCTTAATTATTGTGCCTAGATCACACTTGTACAATTCAGCTTGCATTTCTAAGCGATACTTCTGAATAATGCAGCTTTAGAAATTCTGAGGCTTAAGAACTTTACATTAACCCCTTAGATTTAACCTTGGGCTCCAGGTCATGTTATGAACAGAAGTAACTATATGGAGCAAATGCCAAAACTGCATTTAATTTTGAACTGGTTTAAAGCCCTTAGTGTGAGTAGGACTCAGAAATGTTAAACTCGGTCACTAAAATATGGGGTCATGCCCTGAACAGCTACGAGCAGTCACAGCATGTTGGCAGAGCGCTTCCATGTCTGTGCACAGAAAGGTGTTAGGAAGTGTTAACTCTTGAAGGTTTGTTCATACAACAGACCCAGATGTGCAGAGCTGCGAATTTGCATGTGCTTATTTCTGTAATGTTTTATTTTGAGGAAGCAAATATCCATTTACTCTTGTGTTCCATGTAACTGTTGGGATCAAGTTTACATTTTCAAAAAACAACAAAAACAACGGGTGTTTGCATCAGGAGTCATTCCCAGTTTCATACCTTCCAACTTGCAGTCTGTCAGTATACTTAGGATCCCAGGGAGACAATCAGACAGCTTCATGTCCTCCAAGTTGAGACTCTTCAAGACGTGATTTGACTCTAAAAGTTGACCACATTCAGATTATATTTGGTTTAGAAATAGACATTTAATCAACAAATACAGTGAAAGACCATAATGGGTGTTTTTTTTCAGGGCTCAGCACTTGTTTGGGACTATTTTTAGCTACACAATAACCCACATTGTGTAATTATATTATTATTAGTAGTAGTCTTTATTAAACAAGGACCATGCATAAAAGAAAATCAAAAAGAGAAGAGATGATTTATGCCAGATTTAGCTATTAGCTCATTTCCATCTGTAGTCCCATGTGGTGCTCTAGTGAGTGTTTGTGGCAGCAGGACGGTGTCTGTAGGATTGAGTCAAAATAAACTAGAGTGTGTGTGTTCATGGGAATGGAACATGTCAGCCAGTTCTTAACAGTGTGGCACATTGATAGTTTTTGGACAGCAATGGAGCTATATGGACCAGATGAAGAAGACAAATCAGGGTTTGGATACACAAACACACAAACACACACACACACACACACACACACACACAGACACAACACTTGAAAAATATAAAATATTACAATACTTATGCTGTCAAGATGTCAATTCATGGCATTTTATTGACTTCGATCACTAGCAAACCTCTCTACCCCGGTGGTTTGTGTACACCCATTAGAAGGCTTGGACACTTAAACATTGGTGAACCCCTTACAGGGACATGACACATTACCTGAGACAGTGGTGAGGAGTTGGCTTTGAGAGGAGCCAGTTGGCAATCTCATCCCAGCTACGTGAAGAGAGGTAAGATGTGGAGAGTGCCTCAGCACATATGTGATGAAGTGCAGATCTCTTTGGTGGAGCTCAGCTACTTTCACTGACAGCTTCTCCAGGGGCAGCTCTGCTGGAGGTTAGGAAACAGTCACCTTAGGTTGATTTTTATGCACCACACCGCTTTAGTATTATTTAGAACTCTGTTCAAAATGGATCAAGACAGCAGAATGATGCAAACTCTTACATTACATTACATTTATTTAGCCAATGCTTTTATCCAAAGCAACTTACAATTGCATTCAACCATGTGGGTACGAAGCAATTTTTCAAGCTAAAGTGCCAACCAGCTTCTGGTTCCAGCTTTTCCAGTGTGTTGCTTTTCTCAGAATATCTTTGGGTTTAAGACTGTTGGTTGGACAACACAAAACATTTGCAGAGGTCACCTTGGAAAATTGTTTTATAACAAAAAAATAATTATGAATTGCTATTTTTTTATTTTTAACATGAAATCAAATCTGAGGAAAAAGAAATGTATCTGGTTTAAACCATTCTATAACACTAAGGTTACTCTGCCCCTAACCACTACATGATTTGTTGCTTAGCACTGGACTGGTTCAGCACGCATCTTGTGTTTCAACAGGTATAATACACTTTCTGCTTACTTAAGTTTTACATCACTTTGGGAGAAGTATCACAGCACCTGGCATGTCTGAATCCTCAGCCCTGGGATAATGTAGTAAGGAGCGTGATCCCCACATCACAGTCTGGATCTCCACATGCAGAAATGTCAAATTGGGGTTTGCGTCCAGCAGGAACTCCACAAGCCCGATGTACGGCAGGACGCTGATGCTCAGGTCAATGAGACAGCTGCGGAAACTCTGAGTCAGCTGCTTCAGGGCTTTGGCCAGGCCCAACACATCCGTGTTCCTGAATGTCGCTGCACAAACATGAAAACTAATCATTCCTGCACACAAATGTGTTGCTTTTAACTATTGTCTGGGAAATAATCCTCTACTTTAGTTTTGCAAAATAATAAAATAGATTCAATATAGCAGTCCTGTCTACATATCCCATGCATTTAAATTTTGCTGCAGCTCAATGTTAAAATTCAGGGTCACAACAGATGCATTTTGAGGCATTTTCACTGTATCGGACTGGAGGGAGAAACTTCAATTGGGATTTTAAAACTACTTTGCTTAGTGTGAAACAATGTGTGATTCCAAGTAGCCCACAATTAGCAAGAAATGTATGTATTTATTTCTGCATTTTTAAATATTTTTTGACTTAATGGTGTGTTTTTGTTAATATCAACCAGAAGATATGCAGCGAGGAATAGGACTGCAAGCTAATAAACATGGATAGAAATAATGCTGGATTTAAAACACGTTTGTTAGACCTCAATGGTAAACACGCACATTAAATTGACAACTGTCACCAGTGTTAGATGACTCTCATTTTTCAATGTTGTTGATAATGTGAAAGCACAGATGCATGGTACCAACCCCTGAGCCTTCCACCCATTAATGTATTACTTAGCAAACTTACAAAAGCTTTGAAGAGTTAGAGAGCGAAGGCAGAAAAATGTGGGCAGGGCAGAGTTCAGCAATCTGAGGGAGTCGGACCCACACTGCCTGATCTCCAGACAATCGATCTGTCCCCATGGACAAGCCCCTGCCGAAGGACCGTCACACATAGTGAAGGTTTGACAGAGAACCTGCGGGTCCACATTAAAGTTTGCTTTTCCAGATTCCTCCTCCTCCATAGACACAGAATCCAACCTTGAGCGTTTGCAGGGAGTGACATCCTGATCTTCTGAAATCCTAGTATCGATGTCTGAACTGCAACTGGCCCCGTCTACTCTTGCTGAAGTGGTTTGTAAAGTACAGCTTGCATTTTTGCTGTGCATTAGGTTCTTCAGCTTGGGGTTTACGTACTGAGATCCCCTACCATGTAGGATCCAGGCCAGCACTATGGGACATTGCACATCTATGACAAGTTTTTTAGCCACCCCGTGGTCTAGCAGGCGATGGAGGACATACAATGCAGTTTGTGTCTTCCTCTTTGATAGATCAATGCACTGCGATACACAAACACTCGTAATACCCTTCTCTAAGAGGTTCAGAAGAGGCCGCCGCTCAGCAGTTAAACTTTCAACTGGTGTAGTGAGTAAGAAATGTTTGATACATTTAACTGCAGCCAACAGGAAAGATGGGGTGTTTAAATTTGTAATATTTTTTTGGACAAATCGGTTTGTGAAGCCATAGAATACAAGAGTAAAAAGCATTCTCATAACTTCGTGTTTGGCCTCTTCTTCTGTGTGGAAGTCTATTACCTGAAATGTAACACAGTATACAAATTACATCTAGGTTTACTATACAAGATTATTCAATAATAAAGTAGACATTGCACCTACATGGTTAAGTCCACACATATCCCGTAGGACTCCAGTCCACCCAGAACGAGTTGATATCCCTGAGACAAGGCAAAAAAAAAAAAAAAGTGGAAAATACAATCTTAATCATAAATTCTGATCAAAACAAAAGTATGCTCTCTATGAACAAAGAAAATATATAAAACACTTTCTATGCACTTCGACAGTTCTTACCTCTCTGGTTTAGGGCAGGCTGGAGCTCATCCAGCTGACATACAGTCAGATGAGTAAGAAGATCCTTAATTAGAGGCATTGGAAGATCTATGTTATGATAGATTGATTAACGTTAGAACATTCCAACAGTATACACCAACTCCCGTCCCATCGATGAGTAGCAACAACAATACATAAAATCACTATAGCAAAGAAATATCTTTCAAAGTTCATTGGAATTTACAAAAATCTACAAGAGACCAGAAAGTCAGTTGATGTTAAAATGTGGACTATGTATACAAGACAGTAGCCTACTAGTTAAATGTTAACGTCAATCGTTTTTATATTAAACTAACAGTTACGTTTATTTCTGCGTAACGTTACATTGAGTCAAATTCCTTGTTCCTATGTGTTATACACGAAGCTGATTCTGACAATGTTGAGATTTTAAGGGAAAGCTCTTGAATGATATTAAACGGTTAACGTTAGCCTAATGAACATATTGCCACAACTTGCAAGATTATTAAATGGAGTTTGGTGTAACGTTAGCTAACTGTTAGTTGGCTGTCTACACTTATGGGATATGTAACGGTAACTGAGGTTAAAGTCATGGTAGCTTCTGGTTTTAACGTTAACGTTAGCTAACTTCCTGTTCAGTTCTTACTGTTCAGTTCAACACAACTTACCAAGAACAGCTTCAATGCCCAGAGCAGAAAAATGTTCCCTGACAGCTAGGAAACATATCTCCTTTAAAGTTGGACATATCTCCTTTAGATTTCTTTGGTCTGCTTTGCGGGCCGCGTCGCGCATTGTTTAGTATTAATGTGTGTATGTTTTCTAAAATCGTTAATTACGATGCTAATAGTAACAATAACCAATGACAGGACGCGGTACCGGTTCCATCCGCGTCAGTCTGAGCCCTTTACTTGACGTTGTAGTTCTCTGGCGGTTGACAAACAAGTGTATTACGTCTACTTTCCCAATGGATGTAATGTTACATGTGACATTAGCGCCACCTGCTCTTCTTTTTCTTTAGTATTAATGGCGGGCTACAAACCAAGATGAAAAGTACATGCCGCCACCTACTGTACCGCATTGTATAGCATGACGTTATAAAGATATTCCTTTCATACATCAATGGTTTATATTCTGAATTGTAATTCGCTTCCTGTACATATTTAAATAAAGCATATACATATATACACAGATATATATATATATATATATATATATATATATATACACACACAT
>CALSBV010012161.1:0-38810 GCA_943590825.1 Bovichtus diacanthus
TCAATCAGAGCCATTGCACAAACATTGGCCATAGCCAGTACAACCATTTAGAGTGTCCTGAAGAAGCAAGAAACCACTGGTGTACTGAGCAGCAGACGTCCAACTGGTAGACCAAGGAAAATCTCAGCAGTTGATGACAGAAACATTGTGAGAACTGTAAAGAAACATCACCAACAACCTCCGGAGGGCAGGAGTGAAGGTATCACAATCCACCGTTCGCAAAAGACTTTGGGAACAAAAGTACAGAGGCTACACCAGAAGATGCAAACCACTCATTAGCAATAAGAATAGGAAGGCCAGATTGGAATTTGCCAAAAAGTACAGGGACGAGGCTCAAAAGTTCTGGGACAATGTTTTATGGACTGATGAGACAAAGATGAACCTTTACCAAAATGATGGAAAGGCTAAAGTGTGGAGAAAGAAAGGATCTGGTCATGATCCCAAACACACAAGGTCATCTGTGAAACACGGTGGAGATGATGTCATGGCTTGGGCTTACATGGCTTCTTCTGGGACGGGTTCATTGATGATGTAACACATGATGGCAGCAGAAAAATTAACATTTTGTCAGCCAATTTAAAGAGAGATGCAACGAAACTGATCGGGAGATCCTTCATCATGCAGCAAGACAACAACCCAAAACACACTGCCAAAAAACCAAGGAGTTCATCAGGGGAAAGAAGTGAAAGGTTTTAGACTGGCCAAGTAAATCTCCAGACTTAAACCCTAATGAGCATTTTACCTGCTAAAGAGGAGACTGAAGGGAGAAACCCGCCGAAACATACAACAACTGAAAGAGGCTGCGGTGAAAGCCTGGAAAAGCATCACAAAAGAAGATGTGAAAAAAGTTTGGTGATGTCAATGGGTCGCAGGCTTGATGCAGTTATTAAACTAAATGTTAAGTATTATTCACTTTTCACACTATTTTAAGTCTCTGTTCCTATACTTTTGTTCACCAAAAAACGTGGTGTTCCGTTAAAAACGATGCTGTTTAACAGATCTAGATGTAAATACCTGGAAATAGAAGCTGAAATACTCATCTTTTGTCTCATGTTCATCTTTTGATGTGAAACCCAATTGTTTTCAGTGTACAGCAAAAATAAAGGAATTGGCCTCGCTGTTCCAGTAGTTTTGGAGGGGACTGTATATATATGTATATATATATAAACATAACATGCAGTATGTGCATATACAGATTTAGGGGTAGCTTGATATAAAATAAAGACATAAATACAATACAATCGATAAATGCAGTTCTGACTTCTTAAATAATAAGATAAGAGACCAGGTTGTCTGTATTCACGAAGGCTGAGGAAAAGTGATCTTTTTATTTTGGGTTCGTCATTTTTGTGCTTGCCCATAAACCAGGGGTTTGCTTGTTAATTTGCCCATGAACATTTTTAGTTGTTGATGTATCACAGGATCTGATTCATCATCATGATATGATCAGTGATCAGCCTCCAGCTGCTGTCAATCAAAATGAAAAACACTGTTCTACTGTACAGCTCCTTTTATGAATGTTGAATGAATGTGTTCTGTGCTAATGAAATCTGCATGGCCTTTATCTTCAGCTGCAAATGAAAAATGTCTTTGTGAAGAAAAAACAGAGCAGAAGAGAAGAAGAATCTCACTCTCTGTCAGCCTCACACAGACACTGGATGTGTCATATAATGATGAGGGAGAACTTAAAGAAAGCCAATCATATGTCTAATGGGGTCATAATCATTCCTGTGGTAAAAGTCAGAAGTATCAATTATGTGTGCATAGAAGCCAAACACAATCAATTAAATATTGAGAGGTAACATACAATTAGCACAGTGGTTGGCTCTACAGCTAATTTATAAAGTAATTGACAGTGACAACAAATAAATGTAGATCATGAGTAGGAAAATACTGCACGTCTTTTTAGGAACCTCCCATACAGTATAGTCGACAACGAGTATTGTCCCAATTGACCCTTCGCCAAGCCCCTCCCCCTTTGTTACTGTTGCTTGGCCTGTCAATCTTTTGCATTTGGTATGTCAATATGGCATTTGCAACAATATCAAAATGAATTTATTGCACATTTCTGGAATAATAGCTCTGAAATATCTGACTAACTACCTGCAAAACTATCAGCTGTACCTGTAATTTGTCAGACTCGGCAGCACTTGTTGCTGTGGAAACTCTTTCCATTTCAGCTGAAATAGTTTGACTCTCTTTCCTTAAATCTCTCTTTTGACAATTGATTAATAAACCATCAAAGACAACTTGGTTGTAACATCATTATTTACTCATCTCTCGCCAGGAGAATTGTAAGTGGCATTACATAAACTGTTCACACATATTTTTATCTTCTGTCTAACTTCCTTTTTTTAAGTTTTAAAGCCCATTACTCATCATCCTATGAACACAAATGTGTTTTAGCCATAAGTGTGAAATAAACCACTGTTTGCTGTTACAATTTGCAGTAATCTAGCCTCATTTATGTGAATGATGTGTCCGAACCCATCAGGCATGATAAGCTTTAAGCTATTGTTGTGGAATGGGAAGTTACTTACGAACGTTCAACGTAAAAAAAAAAAAAGAAGTAAAACTGGCTCTAAAGAGAGAGCGAGAGAGAATCCTTTATTTTTTATTATATTATGTGCAGTGTTACATCAGCAAAGGGACAGTGCACCAAGAGTAAGTACAATAAATAAGTAAGCTGTTAAAAACTAAAACTAAATATAATGGACAGACTGAACATCAAATTCAAATATGTCGAATTCGATAATCACTGTTTCCTGCCCTTGAACAACCTTACAACCTGCTATCATCTGTTTCTTTAAGGATGCTTTAAAGAAATATTTTTATGTATCAAATATTGTTTTGGACATTGTGCGCTAAAAAAGAAAACATGGTTCCCACTTGGATTGTACAGAATGACTGAAGTCCCCTCTTTTTCTGAACAAAATGACACTGGTCCCCTGTTAAATGTTATGGCGCAACGCTCCTATATATTAGTGTCGTTAGGTGACAAGGTTTGACAGAAAAAAATGCTTAGTGTTTGATCAGCTTTTGCTTTTGTAAAGATGTTTAAATGTTTAAAACAACATCACGCCCATCAAAAACTAACACAATTATTTTCCTAATTCACAGTTAGATACAGGTCATAAAAATTACCAACAATAACGATATGACTTCCCTTAAGATAAAATTAGAATGAATGCACCGGTGTTATCAATCTTTAAAATGTTAATTTAAAGATACATTTTATATAATTAAAGCGTAGATAAAGTACATTGTGTTGCTAATCCTGCAGTCAGTCCTTGATATTAGTGCATGCAGCAAAATTACTTCTGGCTACCTGTGTGTGTGTGTGTGTGTGTGTGTGGATATGCATGAGTGTGAAAAATGTAACATGGAAGAAGCTGGTTTAACAAGCACTGGTTAACTGCAGACCGTAATATGTATGTTTAGAATTTTCTTATCACAGATTTTTCATAATTGGCTATGGAGAGTCCAGTTAATTGTCCTGGTGGAGTTGTCCATCAATGGACAGTTTGTCAACAGAGTTGATTGCTTTCTAAAAATAACTTTATCTATTCCGGAGGAAACTGGGTAACTACCAGGCTCTTCGATCTACTGTCTACTACGTGTTTCAAACGGAAAATATAGAAGTTTTCATGAACTGAATGCAAGTTAAATCTCTTTTGTGATTTACACTGGAGGTTCCCAGGTGACCATAGATCTGTATTAGCTTAGGAATCAGTTTTATAAGTCTGTGATCGTGAACTGAACATCTCGATTTGGTGCTTTATTTTTCTCCTTCTCAAAACTGAGCACAAAAGGTTTTGGTTGCTAAACAAACCGACCTATGACAAACTTCTCTGTGGCTCAGTCAATATCATAAATCTGACAACATCAGTATCAGAGCTGCTCTGGAATAAGTTGAAGGTGTTCAAACAGAAGAGCTAAAAGGGCTTTTTACAGCTGAGCAAGTGAGAATGTTTTGTTCTTACTTTGGAAACGAGGTCAGGCCTCGGTGGTGAAGGGAATGTAGTGTGTCCACTGAGCCATATAGTGTAGGTTATTATTACCTCCTGCCTTTTGCCTCAGGCTGATTTGCATTATTGAAGGTAACCAATTCCAAGGGTTGCCAAGGTCTTGTGCTGCTTAAAAGTACACATCCTCATGAATATTAAACCTGGGAAGGTCTGTGTCTCAAAGGGTTTACACCTGAAAGCACCAAGCACTTCACACCACATACTATAGCTAACACCGGACACTATAGGGCCCACAGAAACGCAACAATATGCTTTTCAGCAGAGCTCAAGTTGTCCAAATTACAAACAGAACTAAACATGTCACTATAAATGACTCTGAGAGCACTCACTGTGACCTCAAACTTTACAAATGTTATTTTCGTTACTCTTTAGGGCTGTATTGTACCCTAGTCCTACATCATTAATTGACCGTTTGTTTCCCCAAACAGGGAGTGTCCCATCATAACTGGGGGAACAGTGATGCAAAGCTGACTGTTGATCACCTTGTACCTCAGCCTGCTTTTGTTTGCTCACATAGTGTCATGGCCTAGATTTTTCCCCACTTCCTGTTTTATTTTGTAAAGTTCTTTCCCCTTGTGTCTTGTTTTGTTTTACTTTCTGTATGTGTGTAATCACCCTGCCACCCTTGTCTCGTTACCTGCCCTCTCCAGCTGTGTCTCGTCTGTCATTAGTGTCTGTGTGTATTTATTCCTGTCTTGTTTCATTGTTCCTTGTCAGTTCGTTGTCTATAGCTCCCATGTCGTCGAGCCATGTGTTCCCTCGTTCCTGCCTGGTTTGTGTCTCAGTTTTCCCTGTTTGTTGTTTTTGTAAGCTTTTATAATAAAGCTCTCTTTTTGTTAAACCTCCGTGTGTTGTCTGCGTTTTGATCCACCCCGTTACCCTACCCATTACACATAGGAATGTAGAGCAACATAAACTGGGCATCCTTGTGGAATGGCGCCATGTGTGGGTAAATCTAGCATTTTTCAAACACTCTGACAGTGGTGGAAAGTATCATCATATTCAGACTCCGAATCAGAAAACTTTTATTTGTCCCACAGCGGGGAAATGTACAGCGCTACAACAGCAAAGGGACAGTGCAGATAAAAGGGTAATATAAGATACTGTAAGTACAAAATATAAGTGCAAAAAACAACAATCCTGGTAAGTAAGTGGCAGGCTAACATAATACAGTCAGTGAACATGTGAGAGTAATACTCTAGCAGCCAGTAGTAACAATAGTGCATAGTAAAAAGAGATGTATAGCACATACTTATTGCACATGTAGTAATAAATAGTAGCGGTGTGTATTGCACATGAGCGGTGTAACAGTGGTGTTACAGTGGTCTACCAGGGGGTGTGGTGATTGTACAGTCTGACTGCTGCAGGAAGGAAGGACCTGCGGTATAGCTCAGTCTGACACCGCGGGTGAAGTAGCCTGTCACTGATCAGTGCTGACAAAGTGTCCTGGAGGGGGTGGGACATGTTGTCTAACAGGGACGACAGCTTGGCCATCATACTCCTGTCTCCCTCCACAGTGTCCAGAAAGGGCTCCCCAGGACAGAGCTGGCCTTCTTTACCAGTCTGTTAAGTCTATTCCTGTCAGCAGACCACTCCATAAATGATGGCTGATGCCACATAGTGTTACTTTTTCCACAATGTGACCTGTGCTTTTCACCAACTCGTAAAAATGTAACATCCCGTCATGTTAATTTATTTATGTCAGGTTAAGTTACATATCAGGTTTATGTTATATGTTTCATGTTTAGTTCAGAATTTAGATTTATGTTTTGTCATGTCTCATTGTTCACTTGTTAAATTACAGTCACTCATGTCTAGTATTGTATAAAAATAATTTTCTGCTTTTGCAATGATTAAAATAATAGCAGTATGGGTAGGACTAGCTTCAGTCCTAACCATGGAACCCTGGGATTTAACTTGTAACTGAGCCCACTACAGACCCATCCAACCTTTGAGCGAACATGCTGGATAGTTGACATTTAGCTGGACATTTATGTTATATATTTCATCTTTAGTTTATAGTTTAGATTTATGTTTAGTCAGTCTCATTGTTCACTTAAGTTGCAGTCACTCATGTCTAGCTTTGTCATGCACTGTTTGTCATTGCACTTCCTGTTTTATTTTGTACTTACCTTTCCCTCTCATTTCAGAGCCCTTCCTGCCGTTGTGTGTTTTTCCGACTGTGAGATTGTGTTAGAAATTAAATGTATGCTTTGCGGCCTTGACACTTGAATGTAACTGCGTGATGAATAAGTATAACCAATGTGATTAAGCTAAAATGGGCTCATATGAAATGTACACTGAGACAGGGAAGACAGTCATGTATACTAGATAGCTATTAGGCTCTCATGGATAAGATGTATGTAACCTTTAGTCTAGTGTTGAAGGATTTAGCTGTTATGACTATAAAATGAATGGATGGGAACATCACGGAGTGGTGCCTAAACAAAGAAGGCCAATAACAGAAAACACCCAGAGAGAATAGATTAGGTAGCCTGTGCAGAGAGGAGTTAGGTGAAGGTCAGGTACCAGGTGTAGAAGAATTGAGCAAACGCAGCCTGCCACGTGTAATAGCATCCAAGGAGTCGTCGCTGATTGGATGATCGTGATGCCAAGAGGCTCTGGACAGAGCCTGTGCATCAACTAAGGAAGCTAAGTCTAAACCACAGACTTCCTGGCATAGTAATGAGATACGTCATAAGAGGCCACGCCTACCACTGTATAAACTGTATCTGCACCTACTTTAATGTGGTCTGTGGAACGGTGAAATAGGACGGACCGCAGCTGCGTACTTTTGTAATGCTCATCACATCATTGAATAAATATCGTTTACCTGAAGAGAAGTTTTCCGAAATGGTTTTCTACGCATCTCTATTTCAAATTATAAGAACACGACAAAATTGGTGACCTCGACGTGATTTGAAAAGAGAAGACGGCATCTGGAGGACTGCAGCACGTGGCTAACGCTCGTACAAGACCTACAATTAAAAGGTAAGCAGAACCTGTTACATCCAAATCGGCATAGTATAAAATATATTCTGTTTAGGTACGAGTGTTGGCAATAAGTTGTAGTCTTACAGATTCTGTTGTTTTAAACTATAGAGTGAAAGTAAATAAAATGATGATGTGGTAAACAGTACAAAAGATTGTGCAAAAAAGACCTAGGCATCCGGCGGCGTCAGGCATTGAATAGTCGTTAAAGAGTAAACAAAAGACCTTCTGGGAAGGCCCAGTGGGATAAAGCTGGCATTGTAGCAGTGGAGAAAGACCTAGGATAGGCCCGGTTGACACCGGTGAGTATTACCGGAAGATGACGTATAGATTAATGATGATTGCTATATTGTCTCTTTTATTATATCTCATCTCTGCTGCACAAGCATAGATATAGTCGTTAAAAATAGGTTTATAATAGATTGTTTGTTGGGAGCGTTCAGAGAGACGGCTACGAACAATATGAAATAGAATTGTTTGTTGGGAGCGTGAGAGTAACTACTTTAATGTGGTCTGTGGAACGGTGAAATAGGACGGACCGCAGCTGCGTACTTTTGTAATGCTCATCACATCATCGAATAAATATCGTTTACCTGAAGAGAAGTTTTCCGAAATTGCTTTCTACGCATCTCTATTTCAAATTATAAGAACACGACAATAGCATCAACACACTGTATTTGTATGTGTTAATCATTAAAGTTTTTTTTAGGCCATGCAGCAGGCCCTGAGAACTAATGGTGTAATACAGAAGGTAAAGCCATGTGACTTAAAGATAATAGCTAGAAATAGCAAATGGCCTGACACCAGTAGAAAAACAACTCGGGAACAACATCCTCAAATGTGAAAAAGTAGAGTGGACTACACCTGTTTATCAGTAAAGAAGTGAGATACGAATATTTACCAAACTTAGGGAAAGGTAGGGAATTTCTGAGAAATATAACATAATGGTGTCCAACCATAGGTAGTAAAAAGTAAGTCAAGGTCAGCAGGAGGATCCAAAACTCTCCCACACACAAGAGGCGTAGCAGAACAGATAAAGAAATGCATAAAAGAAAAGTATAAGCTGTGTAAAGGCAGTCACTCCATGGACAGACTTCAGGTTTCCTGTACTGTGTTAATTCTTCAGTAAACAGAAGTGTTGTTATAGTGTGGTGAAGATCTTGAAGACACCTGGCCCAACTTCAGAGATTTTTATACTACATTAAATTGGCGAGCTTTAGCCTGGAGAGGTCGTGAGGCCCAAGGCCCGGACGGGACCACTGCTGCTCCACACAACGGGGCCCCTAGTAAAAATAAGGTAAGCAAACCTTTTTCTAAAAATCTGTATTAGCTGTTGTTTGAAGCACAGTGTGTTTTCGCCCGAGTCGGAGACTGCTTATGCCTCTCCTCTAAAATAATCTAAAAAGTAAAGAAAAACAGAGGAGTTTCATGTGAAATATGTGTTGATCAAAACTGGCCAGTTTGTGACATCATCATCATCATTGTGTTAGCCTAGGTAGTGTCGTGTTCTTTTAATTTGAAATGGAGATCCGTAGAAATCAATTCCGGAAAACTTCTCTTCAAGTAAACGATATTTATTCGATGATGATGATGATATGATGAACATTACAAAAGTACGCAGCTGCGGTCCGTCCTATTTCACCGTTCCACAGAACACATTAAAGTAGTTACTCTGTCTCACGGATTCACAGGACAAGCCCCGATCTATTGTTTTACAAGATCTTTTATACCCGCCGCCTTTCAGGTATAGTCTTCTCCCATTGGTTGGCTGGGGCCAGGTCCTATTGGCCCCTTGTTGGCACTTAAGCGTGTCCACGCCTCTTAGTGCTTCTCTGCTCCGGTCAGATCTTCAGTCACCCTTTTAAGAAGTGGTGTACCCTTACGTTTTTACAGTTTACAATATTGTATATCATTTCAGTTTATTGGTCATTCTTATGCACAGTCACTTAATTTAAACAACATTTAACACTTCTAAATATGAGAAGAATAATAAGGCACATAAGTTAAACATTCATAATCCTTTTCAATTAGGATGTAATAAAGGTGCATAGTAACATCTAATACATTGATTTTTATTACAGTAGTATGACTAGCATGAATAGCTTGGCATAAAAAGTGCTAAAATACGCATTAAAATATATATTTTTGGAATTATATATTTTGCTGATATTGGAAAACACGGTTAACAGTTGATTAGGGAATAAAGAAAAGATTTTGGTACTATAGAACTGTGGACTGGAGTAGGAAAAAGGAAAGAAAGTTGTGAGAACTGTGGTTATGTTCAGGAATGACAAAAAGATTGATCAAGCAAAGCGTTTGAATATTAAGGAAAAGCACACCTGCAGTTACCGCTCATAAGAGAAAAGTAGGTCTGCTCGGGCAGGGAGGTCACATCTGCTACTGCCGTCTCTGAGACGTCAGAACACGGGCATAAGTGGATGGTGATAGTATAGTAACATTTGAAAATTATGCCCATGGTTCGTGTAGGGGGTGATATACAGCGCTCTTAAGAGAAAAAGAGGCCAACATTTTGAAAAACACCTCTAATCCTGTGGACATAATTTTTGCAAAGATTGTGGACAGTCAATACATTGGCACAAGTGCTGGAATATCTATGTCAAGACCCAGAAGGGATAGCTACGATTCCACTCGATCCATTTCTTTGGGTGCCTGAAGGTTTCCAAATTAATGGAGAACACAGACTACTAAACAATCCACGATTGTGTGTCAGTGTGGTTCCTAGACATGTCAGGTGGGAAACAGGAAAGTGGGCAGACATAAGTAGGAAACCAGGTCCTGAAGAAGGGACAGTAAGCCTTAAGTGGGATCCAGATACTGAATCACGTAGAAAATATAAAATAGGAATAACAGCAGGAAAAATGTTAGTCCTAATAAGAACACGAGAATCTGACGAACTGCCAGAAATACAAAGAGGACCCAGTGTAAGGTAAGGACTTTTAGGTGTGATAAGAGACAGCATGAAGAAAATGGGGGAAAAGGAGGGGGTTGTTACGCCTGCACAATTAATGATTAACAGACATCCCGACTGAAAAAAACAGATAACGGACTGCATGAAGGCATGGCACAATAGAACTGCTGGAACACAGCAATGGCCACCTTTGACATTACATGTTGTGAAGAAGTGGAGATCAACATAAGACATCACAAAGCATCAGATAAGAGTGACAAAAGGGTAGGTAAAAGATTCAAAGAAAGAGAAGTGTTAGAGTGGTTTAAGGAAGAGGGCAATGCATTTTTGCAATCAGTCAAAACAATGAGAGCAATATTGACTGAGCACAGTGAGAAGGCAGAGAAGGAAGATATGGGAAAAAAAGTGTATGATAAGGAACTGGAGAAAACAGATTCAAACTCACAGATCTGGTCCACAGCCCCGCCACCATATCCTGGAGGAAAAAATCCATTCAAAAACCTAATCAAGATATTCAGCACAGGACAGTACCCATGTGGAGTGATTAGGGAGACAGAACAGAAGGAGTATCATGGGGACATAACTATAGAAGGAATGGCAACATTGAAAGCCAGCCTATGGGAAGGTTGTGCAAGCAAGGAGGAAAAAGAAGAAGGGCGGAATAGACATCAATGGACAGATGAAGACTTGAGGGCAGATCCACCGCTCCAATCTGGTGATCCACGTCCACTCTACCCGCAACTGACGAACAAAACAACAACCCCAAATCCAGAGCAACACGAGTGTAAGAAAAACCCATACAAGACGCCTCTAAAAAAGAAAACAAGCATGTCTACACCAAAGAGGATGGAAACAACAACACAACACAATCACATCCTATCACCCAGTCGAGTGTAGAAGTGTGATTATTACATCTAGCTAGTTTTACATATGCTCACTGAAGAACCATTATTAATAAGTTTGCTCATACCTAAAATTGTGAATGAAATGCTGCTGTTACTAAAAAGGTCTGAAATATGCAGACATTGAAAGGTTTACAGAAATGCACATTATAGTTAATACACTGAAGGAAATGTTTTTAGTCTCATATATCTTTTATATTCTTTTTTATATATCTTTTATGTGTGAACTCATGTAACCAAATGATAAGAAAAGTACTAGTGGAAACTGTTGTATAAAAAGGTGTGCATAGTCTTGTGTAAATAGGGAGGTTACAAGACAAAGCTACAACTCAGGGTTACAACAGCACGATACGCCTACTGCCAAAGGAGGGACTCGTGTTGCCAAGAGGCGTGGACACGCCTGTGCACCAACCAGAAACCAACAAAGAAGATCATGTTACATAGTTTACATTTACTAACCAATGAGTGAGAGGCAGCGCCTCTAACAAAGAATGTATATCATTGTGCACAAAACTTGAATTGGGGGTTCTGGAACAAGCGAGAGACAGCTAACTACATTGCTCTGCTTTGTGGACTGTGGACCGCGATTTTCAGAAACCTCGGCCGAGATATACTCTCATCACAACTTTATACTAAATAAAACAACTTTACTATAACCTCATTCGACCAGAAGTCCTTACTGCTTTTCTCGAAGATTTTGAACACGACACGAGACAGAATCAAGCGATCAAGAAACAGACCTGGATGACGAAGAAAGTGTAGACATAATTGATAGTGGCACAGTCAGAAATGTGCATGGCAAGTTATGGGTGGAAAATGAGAAAGCAGCAAGAACACGGGAAAGAAGACAAAAGCACATGGTGAATTAACTCATGAGTGACACAAGAAAGAATCATACAAAATACCCAAGAAGCAATGGACGGCATAAGAATAGAGGAGGAGATTACTGAGCTCAGAAAAGAACATCAGAGAAGAGAACAAGAGGGACAAAAGAGGCCGTCACAGGGACACGTCCCATCATATACCAGAGGGGGAAAGCGGTATCAGAAAAATGACGAACTCACAGCCCACATGCACCCATTAGTGGCCAAAGCAGGAGGTCAACAATACACGCCATGGCCATTCATGGATATGATTAGCCTGGCCCAAAGAATGCCTGAGCTCACAGAAGGAGCAAACAGATGGATAACTTCCCTAGAGGAAAACACCGCCGGAGTAAGGCTGGCCATAGGCGATATAAAAGCACTCCTGATAGATTTGGCAGGCAGATATGTGACTGAAGAACTACTCAAAACAGCTGGACTAGAGATAGTAACCCAAGGAAACCAAGCTGACCACATCGCGTTCAATCATTACAGAACGCAAATCTGGCAACAACTACGCATCAAGTTTCCAGAGAAGATGGATCCCTCTAAATTAGAAGGAGAAAAACTTGGAGAAAATGAATGTCCAGCCAAATTCCTTCTCGCATTCCAAAGAAAGTGGAAAGCCGAAACAGGTGGAGCATGGAATGACAATCTCACTCCATCAAGCCTGTTCAAACTAATGACAAAGAAAAGCATGCCTCCGGAAGTACAAAGCCGTCTGAATGACATAGTGGGTCTAATGAAAATGCCATGGGAACAGTTTCAAGAAAATGTCGTGCATCATGTAGAACGCTACAGAGAAGAAAACAAAAGAATGGACAATCAAAATAAACAACTAGCCAATAAATTGACACAGATACGAGTAGGAGAGCTAACGGAAAAAAAAAGATATTGACAAAACTAAAACACAGGCTCTAGTGCAGGACTCGGTAGTAGCTGCAGCAAACCTACAGCAGCCTCAGACTCCTGCAGCAGCTCCTCCCAACCCAACATATCAACAGTACAATCCTCCTACGCAACTATACTACCCTCCTATGCAACAACAATCACAACAGCAATGGCACCCCAACAATTATGGCCCACCACAGGGCCGAGAAAGACCAATAATGAGGGGAGGTCAAGGACCACGAGGAAACTGGAGAGGTCAATCCAGACCTGTCTACTATGGAACCCCATCACAAGGACAGGGCCAAGGACCACACAATCTGCAACACATACAAGGCAGAAATGGTCCAGACGAATATGTTTGTTGGATATGCAATCAGCCTCGTCACCTCGTAAGAAACTGTCTGCAATAGGGATGCCCGGAGGAGCCAAAGGGGAAAAAGATGCTACCAACCATCGCAGAACACCCACAAGAAGAACCCATCATACCGGTAGAAATTGACCGATAAGAGCATGCATTCATGGTTGACAAAGGAGCAACTTATTCCTGGATTGGCAAAAGAGGTTTGCACCCTTTCCAAATTATCAGTTAAAATGTTAGGCTTCTCCGGGAAGAAACAAATAATACCCCTTACTGAATCAGTACTTATGATAATTGGAGGAAAGACAGTAATATCACCCTTATTATATTCAGAAAGAACACACACAGTAAACCTGTTGGGCAGAGACATTTTGTGTATACTAAAAGCCAATGTAGCATGCACCCCGGACGGGGTCCACATAAGCTTCCCTGATGACTCAGAATTGACAGAGCAAATTATGGCAATGGTAACTTCACAAGGCTCACCAACAACTCTGGATCAATCACTGCCATATTGGATACGCCTTATGCCCCCAGAATCAGTGCTACAACATCACTGGCAGCAATGGAAATCTTGGGTGAAAACGCAAATAGGTGAAAACACCGAACCAGCGTTGCCATCCCACTGCACCATAAAGTTTGACACAAATCAAACAGATAAAGGCTATGCAGAATGCTGGACAGACATGATCAGTGGAAAAAATGTCCATCTCACGGCAAAAGACATTTATGTGGGACCACAAGGAGCAGCAACGGCAATCACTTTGCCACCTCAGTTGTCATCATGGTTCCAGGTGAACAACTCTGTGCCACACATCTCCTTGATGCTTGCAAAAGGACATGAGTCACATGAGTTAGGTCCAATGACAAAACAAGCACTAGAAGTAAAAACTTGGGAACCAACGCTCAATCCTGACATACATGTGTCCCCAGATAAACAATTCATTAGAATATCCAACAAAACTAGATATCAAGGAAAGGCAGAAAATGTATTGACAGAAGTTATAATAGCCAAATGACATGCTAGACAGAACACGCAGAGATGTTGAAACAGGTTCCGGCCTGTCTTTGGTCTCAGCACAAAACAGATGTAGGTTTGGTAAAAACAGCACAGCCAGTTGAAATTACACTGAAACCCAATGTTAAATTACCTTATCAAAGACAGTACCCTCTTTCACCACAAGCAATAGCAGGAAAAAAACCCACAATTGATGGGTTATTAAAACCGGGGTTCTCATTAAAACAACAAGCCCATGCAATTCACCCATTTTTCCGATAAAAGAACCACATTCTGCAGATTACAGATTGGTACACGGTTTGCGGATAATCAACAACATTTTGCAGGCTGTGACACCCATGGTACCTGATCCCCATACATTGCTCTCTAATATTGCACCAGGGACACGATGGTACACAGTAATTGATCTGTGTTCAGCATTTTTCAGCCTACCGCTGCATCATGACTCACGCAATCTGTTTGCATTCACTTATCAGGGCCAGCAGTACACTTACACATGCATACCACAGGGTTTTTGAGATAGTCCCACTGTTTTTAACAAAGTTCTATTGGAAGAGTTGATGCATTTATCTATTGATAGCACTCTCATACAGTATGTAAATCAGACCTGGGCATAGCACGGCCCGCGGGCCACATACGGCCCTTTGGCTGACGTTGACCGGCCCCCATAGAGATAAATGGAAATGAAAAAATAAACGTATTGTAGCATCCGGCAGGACATTGACAGAATGGGTGAGAAGTTGTCAGTAAACATCGCGTTATTACTGAGCTGCAACTGGTTACTGCTGGCCCTAACCACGCCAAAAAACTAAACAAAATAGGCATTCCGTTTTAACCTGGCTATCGGCTGCTCTCCACTGCAGCCGCTCTGACACGCGCACACTCACAGGTCTCGTGTCCCTCGCCCCCTGCCTGACTCAGTTCTGAAACACATTCAATGTTACACGAACAGTAGGAAAGTACAGAACATCTGAACAGTACATCATTTAACTTGAACATAACAGCAGAGTTGTTATAGCATTTTCTAATTTTACTTAATGCGTGGACTAAAACTTCATTGCTTATATTTTTTATTTGTTTTTTTAAGCATATCTAATGACGCGATACGACGTGTCGTAAATCATTGTATGACGAGACGAGTCTGATTGACGTTACCTGATAGTACCTGACATTATCTTGTCACAAGATAGCCCTCAAAATGTCTGGTCACGCCAAAAAAAGAAAGGTCGATCGGCAACAAGGCTTTTTTACCGAGCTTCACACATCCAGTGAGGCAGCAACCAAGACTAGCTTTGTGATATCCCACAAAATCGCTAAAAACAGCAAGTCATTCTCGGAAGGGGAGTTCATTAAAGAGTGCTTGGTGGACTCTGCGGCGCTAATATGCCCCGAGAAAAAAGAAGCATTTGAGCAAGTCCCGCTGTCCAGGCGAACCGTGACGAGAAGGATCGAGGACATCGCAGGGAATTTGGAGCTTCAGCTGCAAAGTGAGGTGGCAAATTTTGACTTTTTCTCTTAGCTTTGGACGAGAGCTGTGATGTCTGTGACACGGCCCAATTACTTGTATTTTTACGTGGGATAACGAAAGACTTCAAGATTACGGAGGAGCTGGCAGCAATGCGGTCAATGAAAGGGACGACGACGGGGAGCGATCTGTTTACGGAGGTAAATGCATGCATGGACGAGCTGGGACTGAGATGGGACAGACTGGCAGGTGTCACAACCGATGGTTGTCCAAATCTGACGGAGAAAAATGTTGGACTTTTGAAACGGATGCAAGATAAAGTGACTGAAATCGACCCAGAGCAGAAATTGCTATTTTTACATTGTATTCTACATCAGAATGTGTTGTGCAAGTCAGTGTTAAAAGTGAACCATGTTACTGATGTTGTAACTAAAATTGTAAACTTCATCAGGGCACGGGCATTAAATCACAGACAGTTTGTCGCACTTTTGGAGGAGCATGAGTCTGAACATGGTGACATTGGTTACCACACAACTGTCCGATGGCTCAGCCTGGGCAAAGTGCTGAAAAGAGTTTGGGACCTGAAAGCAGAGATTCGGGTGTTCTGTGAGAAGAAAGGCAAAGACATACCAGAGCTCTCAGATGGGGACTGGATGGCAGATTTTGCATTTGCTGTGGATGTGACTGCACTGATGAATGAACTGAACACCAAAATGCAAGGCAATGGCCTTTTTGTTCATGAACTGCACAGCCTGGTGAAGGCTTTCATGAGAAAGTTGCAGCTTCTTTCAAGCCAACTGGAGAGCAACACTCTCACTCACATGCAAACCCTGAAAGAAGTCAAACCATCAGCTGATCACCTCCGCAGGTACTCATCCATGTTAGGAGCACTGCATGGTGAGTTTTCAAGGCGATTTGAAGATTTCAAAACAGTTGAGGATGAAATGCGCATGGTCTTCTCTCCCTTCACCTGCATTGTGGATAATGCACCCAGTGACGTTCAGCTGGAGCTCATTGACCTGCAGTCCGATGTGGTACTGGCAGAGCACTTTAAGTCAGAATCAGTGCTGGACTTTTACGCCTCTCTCAAAAAGGAGACCTTTCCAAACATGAGGAGACATGCTCAGAAGATGTTGGTTCTCTTTGGATCTACATACATATGTGAACAAACATTTTCATTGATAAAGTTTAACAAATCCAGGTATAGATCCTCTCTCACTGATGATCATCTGTCAGCTGTGCTTCGCATAGCCACCTCAGATATTCAGGCTGACTTTGATACACTTGTTAAAGCCCAACAGAGATTAGATTTCTCTCACTGAAACAGCAAATTAGATGGTTAGACTGCTTAATATTTGGAGTACAAAGACAATATTGGTGTCTTTAGAAAGCTAAGGATCTCCTCTTTCCAGCAATACTGTATATTAAACTAAAATGTGTTTTGGGGTCAATGTGACGTGTAGAGATATGAGCAAGTCACAAATGTTAAACATTCTTATTTTGTGTACCATTGTTTTGGAAAATGTGACTGAATAAATGACATTTCTTGTAAGGCAACCTCACTTTTTCATTGCTTAGTAATCATAGCATTTACTCTTACCAGTCACAGCTTGTCAAAACAATGCAATTTACCACTTTTTACAAAGAAACAATTAATGTTATGTAGAATTGAGTTCAGGCCATTGGCCCGGCCCTCCATAATATTTTCTGTTTCTCATGTGGCCCCATGGGAAAACTAATTGCCCACCCCTGATGTAAATGATCTCTTAATCTGCCACCCCACACAAAAACAGTGTTAACAGGATTCACTGGCAGTATTGACCGCCCTAGCAGAAGGAGGCCAAGAGAAACTCCAGTTCTGTTGTGAGGAAGTAGAGTATCTGGGTAGAAGACTAAGAGGTGACGAGATTTATCTCACCATCGCAGTTACAAACCGTGATTCAGGCACCTCAACCCAATACAGTTTCGCAAATGCTATAATTTCTGGGTATGACAGGGTACAGTAGGCAATGGATTTGTGACTACACATTCAAAACAGCACTCCTAAGGGCTTTGATCAAAGCAGCGGGACAAACCAATACCAAAACTCAACTGCTATGGACTGTCGATGTTGAGGGTGCGTTTCAGGCTCTCAAATTAGACCTGCAAACAGCACCGGCTTAAGGCACACCAGACTATGCCAAACTCTTTCATTTGTATGTGGCAGAGAGAGCAGGATATGCCAGTGCAGTACTAATGCAAGACACTCCTACAGGGAAGCAAGCACTGGCTTATTATAGCTCTAAATTAGACACAGTAGAGCAAGGCCTGCCACCTTGTTACCAAGGTTTGGCAGCATTTGCATTTGCATACCAAAAAGCCTCCACAGTGACAATGGGTCATCAAGTTGTTCTCTACACATCCCATCAGTTGCATGCACTACTAACAAGCCCAAAGTTTGTCCTGAATCAACCTTGGAAAACGGGTTATGAAGTAATTTTAGCAGCACCAGAGCTGAACATCTAAAGATATACTACGATCAATCCTGCCACACGCCTGACGTTGCCAGATGAAGGTGATGCAAACTGAGGCGTTCTTGAAATCATGACCAGACATGTTCAAAGAACCAAATACAGCTGATTTAACATTATTTGTGGATGGTTTATGTTTTAGGAATGAAAAGGGTAATCATGCTGGATACGGCATAGTGCAACTAAATTCGAATGGACAAACCTTGTCCCGCCTCCAATTCCAAAGCATTGATCAACCCTGCTCCGCTCAATTGGCGGAAATAAAAGCACTAACAGCAGCCTGTCGGCTGGCAGCCAATAGAAAGGTTGATATCTATACTGACTCTGCATACGCATATGGGGTCTGTCATTTTTATGGCAACATTTGGAAACAAAGAGGATTTCAGAGAGCAGATGGCACTCCTATTACCCATGGGATGGCAATTGCATAATTGCTTGACGCCATCCATCTGCCTACATCTTTATCTATCATTAAATGCCCAGCTCACCAAAAAACTAATACTCTGATTGCGAAAGGTAACAACTTTGCCGATAAACTGGCAAGACAAGCGGTTGTGGCAGAAGATCCAGGACCGGATACTGACATAGACTCAATAATTCAAACCCAAGCACAAGATGGTGTCTATGAATATAGTGTGGGCTAAAACGAGGCGCCTATAAAAAACAGGTAGGCCCACATACGGGGTTGTGGCGAGGACCAGCTGGTCACTTCGTCGCCCCAACGGCCTTACTGCACATTTTGATCAGAACTGCACATGATCAAAAGATTACAGACGACACGGTGGTCTCTATATTTAACAGCTATGGTAGACAGAGCATTGCATGAGTGTGAGGTATGTGCCGTGTACAATAATAGAATGGTAGAATGAGGTAATGGTACTCTAAAAACAAAAATAGCTAAAATATGCGCTGAATATGCGTTCACTCAACAGTTGAGTGAACTCAACTGGGTGGATGCTTTGCCACTAGCACTAATGGATATAAGAATGCAAACTAACCGCACCACACATCTAACACCAAATTAAATGCTCACAGTTGGTAGGTAAAAGGGGCAACAGGAGGAAGAAACAGTGAAATTTCCGAAGAACTACAGCAGCTAAATCACGGAGACTGGGTGTATGTTAAGAGGTTCAGATGAGCTTGGAACGAACCAATGAGAGAAGGTCCGTATAAAGTGATCTTAGCTATGCCAACTGCGGTCAAAGTTGAAGGTAAGACCACTTGGTTTCATTTGAATCACTGCTGCCAGGCCAGGGACCCAACAGGGCGAGCGATACAGCAAATCAGAGAAGACTTGAGGGACATAGCAGCAGGTGACACAGACCACGACGACGTACCCGAAGAACAGACTCCCCAAAGAGAGGAGAGAGATAAGTATAAAAAGGACAGAAAGACAGAACTAGATAATACTGAACAGATGAATAACAGACCCAGACCATGGCATCCGTTCAAAAGAACAGGTTGTGGATTAAGAGGAACCATGTTTATATTTACTATAGTCAGTGTGGCTTAAGTACCCATTTTAAAATTTGTACCCGATGGTAGAAAGAATGACAACAGTACCATGACACACACACTCGATAATGCGACAGAACTGAAAACATCAGAAACAAGATCCCGTACAAGATCCCCCTCGTGTTATGTATGCACGATGGCTCAACCAAAATTGTGGGTGCCTTATGCTGCATGGAGTACAATAGGATGATGGGTGTTTAGGACAAATAACAGTCAACATTATAGAACAGAATTTGGATGGGATTGTATGCTAACACGTGGAACATCTTTACTCGGTGCAACGATCGCAAACAATCAGGAATGTCCAACGGTTGAATACAAGGGGATCATGATTCCAACAATACCACCACCTATATAGCCTGATGCTAAATTTGAGTGTTTTCAGCATGGACAATGGCCAGATGGTACTTTTGAGCAAACAGGCAATTGGACTGGACATTTTCAAGGCACTTGCTCACACCTCTGGAATATCAAAGGCAGTTATGGACCAACAGAATTAATAAAGGGTGAAAGAATCCGAAACAGCACATACCAAATACCCAACATAATTTTATGGCAGACATCAGCTGTTCCAGATCTGTCCTGGATGTGTGGAGGTAATAAACTGCACACCACACTTCCAGTCAATTGGACTGGAATGTGCGCATGGACAACATTGGTACATCCATCCATCCATCCATGGAGGTAAGGCTTGATATCCTGATCAAAGATAATGCCGAGATTCTTTATGGTGGTGGTGGAGGCCAAGTTAATGCCATCCAGAGTTACTATGTCATTAGACAATACGTTTGGGAGGCATTTGGGGCCAAGTATAATAACTTCAGTTTTGTCAGTGTTCAACATCAAAGAGTTGCAGGACATCCCATTTTTTATGTCTTTAAGACATGCTTGAAGTTTAGATAATTGATTAGTTTCATCTGGCTTGATTAATAGGTAGATATAATTGGGTATCATCCACATAACAATGAAAGTTTATGGAGTGGTTCCTTATAATATTGCCTAAAGGAAGCATATATAAGGTGAATAGAATAGGTCCAAGTACAGAACCTTGCGAGACTCCATGACTAACTTTCGTTTGCATGGAGAATTCATTGTTAACACGTACAAATTGAGATCGCTCAGATAAATAGGATTTAAACCAGCTCAGTGTAGTTCCTGCTATGCCAATGAAATGTTTCAGTCTCTGCAGCAGAATGTCATGGTCAAGTGTCAAAAGCAGCACTGAGGTCTAACAAGACAAGAACAAAGACAAGTCCTTTGTCTGATGCCAATAGAAGGTCATTGGTAACCTTCTCCAGTGCCATCTCTGTGCTATGATGAACTCTAAATCCAGATTGAAAAACCTCAAATAAAGTATTGTTATGTAGAAAATCCCACAACTGTTTTGCGACTGCTTTCTCAAGGATTTTAGCGAGAAATGGAAGGTTAGATATCGGTCTATAGTTGGCTAAAACCTCTGGTTCAAGACTGGGCTTTTTAAGAAGAGGTTTTATTACAGCTACTTTAAATGATTCGGGTACATAGCCAGATAATAGAGACAGGTTGATCATATTTAACAACGAGGTGTTAATTAAGGGCCAAACTTCTTGAAGCAACTTAGTTGGAATCGGGTCAAAGAGACGGTTTAGACGACGAAATTGTTGAATTTACTTGGTTAAGGTCGATTGGAGAAAAGCAATCTAGATATATTTCAGGTGTTCCAGTTGTTTTTAAGGGTCCTGTATGAAGTCATCATGTTAGATTTGGCAGCGGATCAGAGAAAACTAGAGTCCGACATTGTCTTTGTATATGTACACACCGACTCCACATTCATTTTAGTGCACTCACCGCAGACGAAAAATATAATCTTACTCTATTTACGTTAAGCCTTCGTCAGCAGTTTTAAATGTGCTTATGTGCCCACTCTGGCCCCAGAAATGCATGCGACTATGGTGTCTCAAACTTCACGTATCAGAATTTAGCTACCAATAACCAGAGTTCGCTTCTCAGCGGGTGTGTTGCTTAGTGGGGAGAACCTGTTAGAAAAAGGAAGCAGATGGTAGTGAACTGTGGGCCTCTACTTACACTTCTTTTGGACAGTCACGCAGCCTCCTGGCTGCTCAGAAACAGGTGGCTAACTAACCACTGACTTTCCATGGTGCGTAGCCACGCCTCTAGTCCTCTAAAACTTACCTCCAACCCAGCTACATTTAATACATGTACCATTATCACTAAAGGAGGCAGAGGAATAGCTAAACAGAGGAAGAGAGAGATGGCATCGCTAGCGGCAAAGCTACAGTAGCTAACGTTAGCAGAACCGAAAGGAGTGGAAACAACTGTGGATTGAGCAAGATAGTCTCTAAGAGAAGAAGGATAAGGAGCGAGTTATGAGTGCTTCTGAAGTACTAGTTTGGTACTGCAAGACCTCCATCTACCACTGGCAGTTGGAGTTTCTCCAAATTTCATTTTAGGACATCTATTCTTCCAAATACATTTCTATACACATCTTTAAAAAAGCTAGTTAGGATAGTATTACGGATTATTTGCATAACATGGGGATGTTATGCTGTTATTTGGATATCTGATCCATTTTACCTTGCTTTGGTATTAAGGTAATGGAAGCTGTCTGTGTTTATTCAGGCAGCTTTTGATTCAGGAAGGAAGGCTTGTACATTTTAGTTTACATTACATTTAGCTGATGCTTTTGTCCAAAGTGACTTACAGTAAGTGCAAACAATCATGACAATACAAGTCCGAACAATAAGAATCTTACAAGTACATTAGTTTCAAATAGGTGAAATCATTTTAAGTGCAGTACAATAGCTTCAAATAAGCCAAACCAATGTAAGTACAACATACAGACAAAACATTTTTTCTTATTGTTGGCCAAGGTGCTGTCGAAACTGGGGGGGGGTTTCAGTCTGTGACTATTAGAATGTTGCTCTTGCATCAGCAGGAAATGGACCCAAAAGCACGAACCACAGACAAAAGGTTAAAGGAATATTCTTTACTTAAAAAGGCAAAAACAACTGTAACATCCTGTCATGTTTGTTAATTTATTTAGGTCAGGTTAAGTTACTTATCAGGTTTATTATCACGGGAAGGGTAACGGGGTGGACCCAAACGCAGACAACACACGGAGGATTAACAAAAAGAGAGCTTTATTAAAAAGGCTTACAACAGGCAAACAGGCAACAGGGAGACACAAACCAGGCTGAAACGAGGGACGGGGATCGACGACATGGGAGTCCAAGGCAAACGAACCGACAAGGAACAATGAAACAAGACAGGAATAAATACACGCAGACACTAATGAAAGACGAGACACAGCTGGAGAGGACAGGTAACGAGACAAGGGTAGCAGGGTGATTACAACAACGAAGTAAAACTCAACAAGACACAAGGGGAAAGAACTTTACAAAACGGGAAGTGGGGCCTGCCTAGGCGCCGCTCGAGTGGCAGCCTGTTACAGCAGCTCCTACTCACCGCTGAGTAGTTTCGTTATATTTCTTATTTAAAGTACTTTAAAGAAGGAGCTTCAGACCTGTCCTTCCGTCCATCATTATGGGGAATGTAAGATCTCTTCCCAATAAGATGGACAAGCTAGCGGCGCTGACCCGGCACCGGCGGGAGTATCGCGAGTGTAGCATCATGCTATTCACGGAGACCTGGCTAACCGAGCTAACCCCGGACACAAACGCAACACTGGACGGTTTTCATATGTTATGGGTGGACAGGACGAAAGAGAGCGGTAAGAGGAAAGGAGGAGGGCTGGCTGTGTTTGTGAACGATAAATGGTGTAACCCTGGGCACACCACTATTAAGGAACAAGTCTGCAATAAGGACGTTGAGCTGCTAGCCGCTAGCATGAGGCCATACTACCTGCCGTGGGAATTCTCGCATGTTATCGCGATAACAGCGTACATTCCCCCATCTGCTAGTGCCGATGCAGCCTGTGACATCATTAACTCCACTATTAGCAGGCTGCAGACACAGCACCCAAATGCCCTCCTTCTGATCTCTGGAGACTTTAACCATGCCTCTCTCTCTCTGCCACTCTGCCCACATTCACCCAGTATGTCACCTGCTCCACCAGAGACAATAAAACACTGGATTTACTGTATGCCAACACCAAGGAGGCATACAGCTCATCACCTCTACCTCCCCTGGGAAGATCCGACCACAACCTTGTACACCTACTGCCTGTGTACAAACCTCTTGTGTACAGGCAGCCTGTGACCACACGCACTGTGAAGAGATGGTCTGAGGAGTCTGAAGAGGCCCTAAAAGATTGTTTCGAGACTACTGCGTGGGATGTGCTCGTAGACCCTCATGGGGAGCACATTAACAGCCTCACGGACTGTATTACGGACTATATAAACTTTTGTGTGGAGAACGTCATACCCACCAGGACTGTACGATGCTTTGCCAACAACAAACCCTGGATTAATCCTGACATAAAGGCTCTGCTCAAAGACAAAAAGAGGGCTTTTAGGTCAGGCAATAAGGACGAGTTGAGGATTGTACAGAGGGAGCTGAGGTGGAAGAACAGGGAGGGAAAGAACAGCTACAGGAAAAAGATGGAGGAGCAGCTGCAGCAGAGGGATGTCAGCGGAGTCTGGAGAGGCCTAAAAACCATCTCTGGGTTCAAGGAACCAGACTCCCAGCAGCCCAAGGGGGACATAAAGTGGGTGAATGACTTGAACATTTTCTTCAACAGATTTGATCAGTCAGGCACCCCTCCCCCGGCCCATTCCCACCTGCTGCAACCCCCACTGTCTGTATCACCAGGATACGACCCTGTTACCTCCCCCATCGCCACCTCCACCCACCCTCCTACCTCAACCTTTAGCCACCAGTCACCCTACACACCTACCCTGTCTCCTGCCACATCCCCCACCCCCCCCACCTGCTACCTGCACTTTGTCCCTCACAACAAACCAAGTGAGGAGGGAGCTCAAGAGGAGTAAGGTGAGAAAGGCTGCGGGTCCAGATGGCATTAGCTCAAGACTCCTCAAATCCTGCGCAGACCAGCTGTGCGGGATAGTGGAGCTACTCTTCAACCTGAACCTGAAACAAGGGAGGGTACCACAGCTGTGGAAAACATCTTGTGTGGTACCTGTGCCAAAGACCCCTGGTCCCAAGGACTTCAACAGCTACAGGCCGGTGGCGCTGACATCGCAACTGATGAAGACCCTGGAGAGGTTGGTCCTTGGATATCTTCGGCCCCTTGTGAGACCATCAATGGACCCGCTACAGTTCGCCTATCAGCCTGGCACTGGGGTGGATGACACTGTCTTACCTGGAGAGGGCTGGGTGTACTGCGAGAATCATGTTCTTTGATTTCTCCAGTGCCTTCAACACCATCCAGCCCCTGCTTCTGGGAGACAAGCTACAGCGCTCAGGGGTGGACCACCACCTCACCACCTGGATCCTGGACTACCTCACCAATCGCCCACAGTACGTGAGGACCCGGGAGTGTCAGTCAGACACAATTGTCAGCAGCACGGGGGCCCCCCAGGGAACGGTTCTGGCGCCGTTTCTCTTTATCCTCTACACCGCAGACTTCACCCACAATACGACAAAATGTCACCTGCAGAAGTTCTCCGACGACTCTGCTATTGTTGGCCTCATCTCTGATGGGGACGACAAGGAGTACAGGGAACTTACTCAGGATTTTGCTCTCTGGTGCCAGAAGAACCACCTCCAGCTCATCTCAGGGAAGACCAAGGAGCTGGTGGTGGACTTTAGAAGGTACAAACACTCTCCACCCTCACCAGTGAACATCCAGGGAATGCACATTGAGATTGTAAAATCTTGCATGGTAGGCCAGCACCAGAGTCTTGAAGCAGATTCGGGCAGCCACTGGTAACCAGTGAAGGAAGCGGAGTAGAGGTGTAGTGTGGGACGTCAAGTAGTAGTGTGCGAGGTGCAATGGATGATTGACCCCGACGGGGGCCGCCCTGTTAGGCATCTTACTATTGTATCTCCATATATACTGGTGCTCAAAGAACTGCCATTTAAGTAGCACAGCAGCCTTAAGTTTTGTGTACGAGGTTGAACATCTCTATATGCAAGAAAACTCTGCTCCTTCTTGCAAGAATAATAATTGATTCTGAAGTTGGTGTTGAGTGAGATTTTTCTAACTGTTTTTCTGTTTGCATGCAAGTGCTTCAAACCACCTGTCTCGGAGAAGTCAAAAACTTTACACCAGCTTTACACTCAGAGGGGGCAGGGATATAGATGGTGGATGGCCCATTAAGAGCATCAAAAAGCACTATAATGCTAATGAAGTGTATGGGCCATGAGCATAGATCCGTAGTTAGGGACCTACTGGGACTGAAATTCAGCCCAGGACATTGAGAGATTGAGAGGTTGAACATTTTTTGGCAGTAATTTTAACATTAAAAGTTGTTGTGAAATAAAGAGAATCTAATGATGCTGAAAAACTTTAAATCACTTTAGAATGTCTTGCTGACACCTGACTCCTCAGTTTGTATAAGCATATCACCACTTGTTGCGTGTTCGTTGATTTCGAATGAGGAGACTTGACTACGAGTAGATTTGCAACTCAGTTTATTGAAACCTGGTGAATGACAGCTTGGCCAAGGACTCCAAGTGTATCAGGAAGTCATAGTCAGCGGATTGCTGTTACTCTATAACCACCATCCACAGCTTGAGATCCCCGAGCTTCTGTTGCAGATACAATTTATACAGTGGTAAGCCTGGCCTCCTATGGCTTATTTCATTGGTTGGTGACTATGCCAGGAAGTCTGTGGTTTAGACTTAGCTCCTTAGTTGGATGATATACATATACATATATATATATACATATATATACATATATACATATATATATATATATATATATATATATATACATACACATATATATATATATATATACATACACATATATACATATATATATATATATATATATATATATATACATATATATACATATATATATATATATATATATACATATATATATATATACACATATACATATACATATATATATACATATACATATACATATATATATATACATATATATATACATATATATATACATATATATACATATATATATATATATATATACACATATACATATATATACATATATACATATATATAATAATAGACACTAGTAAATATCCTCTCCAAATTTTACAAACTTATCAACACAGATGAGACAATATCCCTTCCAATATCAATATCACTTGACAACGACTCCTAGACTAAAACCTCAATGACCATTTGTGGGCTACTCCTGCCCACAGAGAGGTACATACAACAGGGGGAAAAGAGGGATGGGAAGCACAGGGAGTTTTTATTAAAGGTTAAAGGCGATCTGATGAGATCAGGCGTGTACAGGGTGGTATGTCCGTAAGGTCTCCTCGTGCCTCAGAATCCAGCCTACTGCAAGAGACCAGAACTAGGTTACCAGCATGCTTATATTGTGTCGCTGATTACCTGATTCTGACCAGCTGTCCAATCCCCAGCTGAGCCACTCCCGATACTCCCCCGCAGACGGCGCCGTGACCACACCCCCACTGCCACATACCCCCACCGCCTGACTCAGGCCGGGGCTCCTCCGGCTGCAAGCCGACTCCCCCCCCCTCCTCCACCAAGCGCGAGAGCAAGTCCGTCCATCTGGTTCCCAGGCCTGTGGACCACTCTGAAGTTAAAAGGCTGTAATGCCAGATACCACCGAGTGATCTGGGCGTTGGCATCCTTCATGCGGTGGAGCCACTGGAGCGGGGAATGGTCCGACCAGAGGGTGAAGGCACGTTCCAGGAGGTAATAACGCAGGGCGCCGACCGCCCACCGTATGGCGAGACACTCTTTTTTTCACCGTGCTGTACAGCGTCTCCTGCTGAGCCAGCTTCCGACTGATGTACAGCATGGAGCGATTGACCCCCTCCACCTCCTGGGACATCACAGCCCCCAGCCCACTGTCCGAGGCGTCCGTCTGTAAAACAAAAAGGAGAGAAAAGTCGGGGGGGAACAGCAGTGGCTTACCACAGAGGGCCCGCTTTACCTTCTCAAATGCCAGCTGACACTGCTCCGTCCACTGGACCGGGTCAGGTCGGTCAGGGGGCTGGTCAGCTCAGAAAACGCTGGAATGAACCGCCTGTAATAGCCCGATAAACCTCCTGACCTCTTTTTTTTTTGGGTGCAAAAAGGCTGCAATGGCTGCAGTCTTCTCTACCTGTGGCCACACCTGCCCGCCGCCCAAGTGGTACCCCAGATACCTCCTTCTGCCCAACCGCACACTTCTTGGGGTTAGCCGTGAACCCCGCTCTCCTCAGGGACTCAAGCACTGCCGCCACCTGCTGCATATGCTGCTCCCACGTCTCACTGTGGATGAGAACATCATCCAGGTAGGCAGCAGCATATGCAGAGTGAGGTCGCAGCACCCGGTCAATGAGCTGCTGGAAGGTGGCTGGGGCTCCAAATAACCCAAACGGAAGTGTCACGAATTGGTACAATCCATACGGAGTGGAGAAGGCTATTTCCTTAGACTATGGAGACAGGAGAATCTGCCAGTAGCCCTTGGTTAAATCCAGTGTTGTGTAAAAACGAGCCATGCCTAGCCAATCCAGGAGTTCGTCGACCCAGGGCATCGGGTAAGCATCGAACTAACACAAAAACGATATCCCCGTGCACTCTGGTCTAATGGCCCAATGAGGTCTATGCCAATTCTTTCGAACGGGACCTCAATTAACGGTAAAGGGTGCAAAGGCGCTTTTGGGGTGGCCGGCAGGTTAGTCGGACGCTGCAGCAGTTCCCGCAGGAGGGCACCAACAGTCAACGGCCGCAACAGTCTGCAGCAGCCTTAACAGCTTAGGCACTTCCCGACCGTACAACATATTAAACCACAGGATCCCAATATCCCCATCCCCATTGTTAGCAAATTAACATCAATCTCAACTTCCAACCACATTATAAAAACAGTAAACACCTCTATATAGATAGACCTCTTCACAGAATAGATAACAATGGAGAAACTAACTGCATCTATAAACCCCCTTTTTTCTTTTTCTTTTTGTTCTTGTTGTTCTATCTTTTTTTAAATCGCTTTTATCACTAATATTAATGTTATTATTGTTGTTGACTTTGTTTTTATTGTTATTGCTATTATTATTATTATATTAATATTATATTATTATTATCTCTTTTTTCTTCATATGTTATAAACAGTGCTACTGTTCACCTGTATCATTGCTAATAAGAAATTGTGTTGTTATTATCATTGCTATCATTATTATTGGGTGAACTTGGACTTTAAAATCCAGGTTTTATATTTTTTTCTTAAATAACAATAAATTATATTTTGTTTGTTTATGTTCTTTGTCAGACTAAAAGGCAAATAGATGCAGAGACTGCAGATTTAACATCACCACTTGGAAGGGCTGCAGTGTTTGCAGAGCCAGACACACAGATTTGGGTTGAATGCTCATGATGAGAATCAGGGCTCCTGGTGTGAAGTTCTGCTTCATCACCCATCCTGTGGCTCTGTCTTCTGAATCTTAAACAGACGACATTAGCATTAATCTGCATAGGAGCTTTAAAGAGCTGCAACTCAACTGTGGAACTCCATTTCAAACATCACACTGATATCATTGAGTGATATTTTTCTTTTCTTTCACTTCAGTTGATTTACTTTCAGACTTTCTGTGAACCTGAGGAGAATAACACTGTGTCAGCTGACAGACATACAGTTAGGAGTAGATGGTACAGTCGTGAGTTCTTGCTAGACAAGAAAACAACGACCCACACTCACACCTGCTGAGGAACTTAGCGGCCTTGGACTACTCTGCCCGACCTCGCCCTCGAGTGCTGCCCCCCACCTGGAAAGGAGACGCCGCAAGCGGTGTGAGAGGAAGCAGAAGAGGGCTAAGCGCGGAGGCATCCGGGCTAGGCTAGCGGCTAACCCACACAAGCTGGCCATTCCGAGCATGCTAATGGAAAATTACGCTCACTGGACAATAAAATGGACTCTTACGTTCGACCCAGAGAGACGTGAGGGAATGCTGTGTTTACGTATTCACGGAAACATGGCTGAACAACAACATCCCGGACTCTGCCATTCAGCTCAACCAGCTAACATGCTACCGAGCGGACAGAGCTACGGTTAGCGGGGGGAAGACCCGCGGGGGTGGTGTTTGTGTTTACATCAGTGATGCTTGGTGTCGTGACGCTGTGGTCATCTGCAAACAGTGTTCACCGCTGGTGGAGTTTCTGTTTATGAAGTGCCAACCTTTCTATTTCCCGAGGGAGTTTACAGTCATCCTGGTGGTCGCTGTTTACATCCCCCCCCAGTTCCAGTAAGCAGGACAGAGAGGCGGCACTTTGTGAACTGTACCGTGCCATCACTGAGGAGCAGACAGCTTACCCAGACGGCCTTCTCATCGCAGCTGGGGACTTCAACCATGCTAACCTGAAAACTGTCATGCCAAAAATCTATCAGCATGTTGAAACCAACAAGAGAAAACAACCCTTTGGACCTGGTTTACACCACTATCAAAGGAGTACAAGGCTTCTCCCCTCCCCCACATCGGCCTCTCTGACCACCTCACTATTTTGCTAAAACCTGTATACAGACCTCGGGAAAGTCACCAAACCGGTTTCAAAACAGGTATGTGGTCAGACGACAGCACGGCTGCACTTCAAGACTGCTTTGACACTACAGACTTGGACATGTTCAAGCAGGCAGCCACATACAACAATCACACCAACATCCAGGAGTACACACAGACAGTTACAGGCTACATCGCCAAATGCATTAATGATGTAATCAACACCAGATCCATCACCATCCAGGCCAACCAGAAACCATGGCTTACAGGTGAGGTCCACAGGCTGCTGAGGGCCCGCAACATTGCCTTCAGAGCGGGCAATCCAGCTGGTCTCAGAGTACATACACACTGCTCAGGATTAACATCTGCAAAGCTGCTGGACCTGACAACATTCCTGGTCGTGTGCTAAAAGACTGCGCAGTGGAGCTCACACATGTCCTCACAGACATCTTTAACATCTCCCTGAGCCCGGCTGTTGCTCCCTCATGCTTCAAAGAAACCATCATCATTCCTGTGCCGAAGAAGTCACCTCCATCCTGCTTCAAGGAGTCCCGCCCTGTAGCGCTGACTTCCACCATTATAAAGTGCTTTGAGAGGCTAGTCATGAAGTAAATCAAATCCACCCTCCATGGACCCGTTTCAGTTTACATATCGAGCCAACCGGTCCACTGAGGATGCAATCTCCTCAGCCACCTCGACACAAGGGTTAGGATGCTGTTCATAGACTTATGTTCATGACCTAATGGTATGATAATAATCATTAAAAGTATGCTCTGTGTCTGTGTGGGAAGCACACACCCTCATATTAAATATGATAAGTACAGCTGCGTCAGCTTCCATCACTGCTCCACCTGGTGGATAGATAAACCATTTAAACTGATTTCCACATAATGCACCATAGTCGACATCAAGTTGGCGGGTGAAAGAGATAACACCAAGCATTGGTTTTGTTATTGCTTAGGATATGAGACCATATTCAGTGGTCAAGGACAAAGGACAGAAGAAACTTGTCAACACGCTATAGCCCAATTATCACACAGATAGACAGCTGGACTTCTGGGAGTACCCAAAGCTACATAACTATCACACTATCTCATCAACCGGCAGTAGAAAATTATGAGTTTTATTCTCCAAACACGTGCAAGGTTTGAAACACACCGGCCAAAATATTGCAAAGGTGCTGAAATGGGCTGTTAATGAATAGGGGCCGTTTGCCCCTGACGTTAATGAGGACATTGTTGATACATTCGGATTTATTATTATTTTTTAATTTTAGTTTCTAGAAGGTCTGATTATTTAAACTTTAATAAAAAAATTAAGGTAAGAGCTTTTGAAATTTTATTTAGCATTTTTACATTACATTACAGGTCATTTAGCAGACTGGTTTGAACTTACAGTGTAAGTAATGCAGTGTGTGGTTTCCAAACACAGCTGCCCATCTTATCTGTGAACCACATATTCATACCAAAACCACATCAGATAGTGGAGCTGCGACAAACACATGCTATTTGCTAAAAACAAAGAAAACATAGAATCCTATCACCATGAACAAACACTATTAGAAACAAGAGATAATATACAGTATGACTGTGCACTACATCCACATGAACATCCCCTGATATTGACCTGAACTTATTTGCTCTTTATTGCTTGATGCAGATGTGGTTGTGCGGTTGGCTGTGGATGTGGCTGGTGACCTGCAACCGTAAAACTATCATCAAACCAACATCCAAATAAATGTGCTGAATGTTGTCCTTATAGCATCACATGAAACACAATTTTAAACGTTTTCATAGATGCATTACCATGTGGTTTTCAAACAGTTCACATGTGAAATGTGACACTAATGTGCTTTGTCCGGACCAAGCATTTCATATTTACATTCACATTTTTACTCTTAAATTAATAAGATAATATACAATAGAAAGGGAGAGACAGCAGAGAAGAATATTTTTCTTTTGTACTTCCTCGGAAGATTCAAAAGCAAATAATAAAGCCAAATCCAGGCTGAATTGATAATAGTACATTGTAATAAAGTTTCACATATATTACATTGAATAAAAAATTAGTAAAAGAGAACAGAAGGAGTGAACTACCGGTACTAAACTGACTAAATTAGATTGTTTTTACTCGTACCCCTGGTTCATCATCGTCAAATGCTAGTGCAGTTTGTGGCTCTCAATAGAGAACATCAAAGTCAGGAATTTGGACTTGAGCAGTGTTGTTCATGACTTTGTAGAGTGCAGGCCCGTAAAATGAACTTCTAATGGATGAGTACAAGTTTCTCTTTGTTATTGAGTGAGATCATCGATTCAAATCTATAGTAATGAAGCCTATTGTTACCTCTCTTATGCTGGAAAATGTACTGTACACTGTCATCTGTGTCTGTGATAACATTGGGCCACTGTGCCATTGATGATGAATGATCAATTCTAGAAATGCAAGTGATTGTGTGATCAGGTGCCATCATCCATTTATTCATACTGAGTAACGGTAGGCCTTTAATGACATGCTGTACTTGTTTTCATGGCTATTTGTTCTTTGCTTATCTATATACTGTGTACCTGTGTCTACCTCTGTGCTGATTTGTTATTGTAGGCTGGCTAAAGCTGTTTCAGATGTGAGTCCAGGACGGGTGCTGATCAGAGGTTTGTGTGTGTGTGTGTGTGTGTGTGTGTGTGACACACCTAATTGTTAAGGTGAGGGCCTCAAAAAGAATCAAATATGCACCGCGGCCAATCACAACTGTTACGATGCTGGCCTGAGGCAACCTCTTAAACATCCAAGATGTCAAATATACAGCTGACGTGATCAGATGGGCTTCTCCAGTACAACTAGAAAGAATGACATAAAATCAAGCAGTATGTTGTATTATGCTATGCTGGATAATAACCTGGTGAAATGAGGCTAAGCCAAAAGATTATTTTATGTTTGACGTTTGATTGACTCATTAGGATGCCTTCATTGTCCCCGACCATCTGACCTGCTGGACTTCAAACAGCTGCTCACTCTCCACTGATGGACTGTAGCCTTTGAAGTCAGATCTTTGTCGAAAAAGAAATTTGGTCCCAAGCTGCTCTGGACCAAGTCAGGAAACTTCCTTTTGAAATTTAAATCAGCTGAACAGAAAATGGAAAGGATGATAGTAATTCTATCAATTCCAGTATAAACAAATTATAAACCGGACCTGTGAGAAATGTTTATCAGAATTTTCGTTTCATGGTCTTGTCAATAATGGGTTCACTTAAAGATGATGAAACAGTGTAATTTAATGGGGAGACTGAGACGTACCACACCTTAATATCTGAATAATAAGCTCATAATTTTAATTATAAATAATATTTATTAAGACTATCAATCGATTAAAATATGTTATCATAAATAACCACATGCTTGTCAATAGTTAATTGCAAAGGAAGATTTTTCAAGAATTTAAAACTTCTGATTCTGATCTTCTGCTACGTTATGAACCATCCAGACTGCTCAGGTCGTCAGGGAGACAAAACTAAACATGGAAAAGCAGCGTTTAGTCCATATATCTGGAACACACTGCGTGTGTGTGTGTGTGTGTGTGTGTCTGTGTGTGTGTGTGTGTGTGTGTGTGTGTGTGTGTGTGTGTGTGTGTGTGTGTAACATTAAGTAATGACCATTAAAAAACAGGAAAACTTTGGTGAGCATATTTTATTTTAGTTCATCCACAATCATTGGTCTTTTATTACTGAAAACTCCATACAAGGACTCATTTTGGATACTAATAACACAACAAGGTCTCAAGTGTCTGTCAAGAGGAGTCTGTCTGATGACAGTAACTATATGGTTGCACATGGAGGGTGGTCAACATGTCGAAGTGTCCTTGGGTAAAATACTGAACGCCAAATTGCTCCGGATGGCACAGCCAGCGGTGTGTGAGTGTGTGTGAATGTTTAGCGCTCCTCATGAGCAGGTGGCACCTTGCATGAAGCCTCTGTCAACAGTGTGTGAATGTGTGTGTGAATGCTGACTAGATGATTGCTATATAAATGCAGTCAATTTACCTGTATGGTTAAAGTTTATGAAACTACAATAACTTTCAGGAAAGATACAAACCATGATCTCCAGTAGGCCTAAAACTAATGATAATTTTCATTATCCCCTCCTCCCCGGCTCACCGAGGGTTAGGGTGCTCGCCAGCAGATGAAAGCCTACCCCAGATTCACTGTTTTTGGAACGAGCTTTGGCTGCTTGCCGTTTACCTCGCTATATTTGCATTTTTTCGCTGTCTGCCGTTTTTGTAGCTTCCCCTTGGATGAGTGCTTACGATCTGGCACCTGGTTGCCATGTTTTATATAGGTTGACCCAGAAACGTCCAGAACACAGCAGAAAATGAATCTGGGGTCTCTGCAGAATCAGACACACACACACATCTAGTGGCTCAGGAGGGATGATTAGGGAGTCTCTACATTGTTTTTTAAGGAAAATCCCATCCTTGTTACTTTTCCATTAATTGTCTTGTCTATAAAACGTCAGAAGTCAAAGTGAGTCAATGAAGGCTGAACAGTGTTGGATATAATAAAAATCCTCAGTGGTTTATCATTGTGTTATTTATTAGAGTTTGGTTTTGTTAAGATGCACTTTTGTATTGGATGTTTTATGCATTTGAAATTGTCACTACACTCTTGTCTTATAATTTTAATTCAATTTCTTTCGCAGAGGAAAGACAAATGTGACATATTCAGACATATTCCATGCCTGTGAGTTATGAAGTTGTGTGTATGGACTGGGTAAAGCTGCAAATGAATAAAGTAATCTGAAGTCTGAAAAAAAGTTGCAGATGTGTTTACTGTCAACTGACTAAGTGATTAATCAACTAATTACTTTCAGATCTAGTGTCTCCCTAAACATCACAAAGTGAATTTTAGATGCAGCACAATTGCATTCACACACTTCAAGGACAGGAGTTGTTGCGCACAGATGAGGCAGCAAAGTCACATCTGTGCAAGTTAAAAGGGTTTCAATTTAAACATATCTCAAAGCTGTTTAACCCCACCTAATGAACATTCACAGAAAGAAGAGCAAAGAAAGAGCGAGTTCCTGGTGAGTTCTAAGATTAGTCAGAGGTCAGTGAAACTATCACACACATGCATAGTTGCTAGCTAGCCAACACCTACACCTACCATAACTAGATAACAGGACAATCATTTTATTCAAAAACATTTATTCTTGCCGATAACTTTGTGAAGCAGTTTACGTGCAAACCTGCACAGTGTCAGTGGTCACCTAAGTTTAACTTGACACTAAAGATTTGCACAGGTGTTGTCGTGGATTCAATCGCTCACAACATGTATGAATGAATCAGAGAGATACCAATAAAACACAAACACAGATATATAGTTGATTAATTATTATTTTGTTGTATAACAATACAATAATGAGAAAACACTACCTTGCTCTCAAGCAGTCAATCGTGGTGTGCCCACCAGAACATAAAGACAGTATAGATTTATATAGGTTTGAACACCGCCTACAAATGGCAAAAACACATTCCAATCCTATTAGTTGTTCCACATTCCTTACGTCTCCCTTTCACAGCCAAATCCCTTACAGATGTGTAGGTTACTTTCTTATGGCCACCGAGGAGCCATCCCAGAGTATAAATCACACAATTAAAACAGAATGTACGCACACACATGTATAACAGAATGTACGCACACACATGGTGAGATGAGGTTTTCCTGTAAACTTAAATGAATAAATGCATTATATAAAGGATATTCTTAACAATGTACTCTGCATGAATCTGCCTATCAGGGAAACTCTATTGAAGTTTTAAATGGTGAGAAATGTAAAATGACTAATGCTCAACTTTTTGGTCAGAAGGCCCATTTATGATTAAAAACTAGCTATCTGAGGAACAACCTGAACATTTAAAATTACAAAATATATTAGTATATAAGTACTGAAATTAAATTCTGTAGCTACATAAAACTTACTCAGCATTGCATTTCATACATTTACATTTAGTTATTTTAGCAGAAAATAGCAGCATTAGTTACTTTTTTATAATACACAATGATAAACAATTCTGCAGAGTTTTCAGTCATAACTCCTAACCAATGAGGCTAAACTTTTTTTTTTTACTGTATTCCTTAGTGTGATGGGTGTGTGTGTCAGATACACAGACTGCTAAGGAGATACTGAGGGTCAACTGTTTATCAGTTTGGTTTGAACATGTACTGCCTCTTGAACCTTAAAACTGCTCGATGATAATTGATTGATTTGATTGTTATGGTGTCAATAGAAGTTTGTGAGTTCAACATCAGGCTGCCACCATTGAGCTCCTGAGCAAGGCACTTAACCCTGAGTTGCTCCAGAGGACTGTCCCTGTAGATACTGTAAGTCTCTCTGGATACGTCTGCTAAATGACCTGTAATGTAAAAAAAATGATCAATGGATTCTATGTCTATACATTTGACATTGACGCTTTGACATCCTGGTGACATGTGAGTGCAAGGAAATACATACATCATTTTTATGATTTTATGAGTGCGTTAAGAAGCTGAAAACTGAACAGTATACATATCGTAATCCTTTATGTTTGTGCTGTAATCTTTCCAAATATAAATGTTTCCAGAGGACACAGATAGCAGTCAAACAAAAGTGTGCCTTAAAGGACTGTTGAATTAATGCGTCAGCCTTTGAATGCTTGAAGCAGATTACAAAATTACTGCAGTGGGATGATAGGAGCTGTAATTATGCTATTAATCAATCGTAATGCATTGCTTTCTGGAAGCCTGTGTCAAGATTAATTGCCTCGTTCTCTGCAACAAGGGCATCCCTACCTCAGTCGACATGGTTCCTGTACTGATATTGGCGAGGTGTTTCTTCAAGTATCACTGAATTTACAATGAAAACTCTTAAGATAATTGATTCAGCTTTCTACAATGGCAACAGAACAATTCCCATTGGCTGTTAAAATGATATGTTGAAACCCCAAAACATACAGTAGCCACTGTTAAATCATGTTCTTCATGTCTACGCTAGGTGTGCTATATAATAATATTTTCAGGAAGCTGGTAGAATGGAAGTTCAAGCCTGGTACTGGAGTGGTTAATCTACAGGTAACCATAGCAACAATACTACAATACTGTACAGTGGAATTAAATACTGTATACTGTAATAATATATGAATATGTGGATATGTGGATATGTGGAACAAACACATATGTTTATAGTACATCATCTAAGTAGTGACACTGAGCTCAAGAGTTCAACATGGCCTGTGGGATAAAGCTGTCCCTGAGCCTGGTGGTCTTGGTGTGGATGCTGCGGTACCATCTGCCAGACGGCAGCAGACAGAGCAGTTTGTTGCTGGGGTTATGGGGGTCTTTAATGATTCTGTGTACCTTCTTCCTACACCGCTGGGTATAGAGCTCCTCCATGGATGGAAGCTCCGTCCTGGTGATGTGCTGAGCAGTTTTCACCCTCTGTAGAGTTGGGCTGTGATGCAGCCAGTCAGGACACTCTGGATGGTGCAGAGTATCCTGGAGTCCATGTTGAACCTCCACAGCCTGCGGGGGAAGAGGAGCCGCTGTCTCTCTGTCTTTGTGACGGTGTTTGCGTGATGAGTCCAGGTCAGGTTCTCACTGATGAAGCAACTGACTCTCTCCACCGTAGTCCCGTTGATAATGATGGGGGCATGTACCCTCTCTGTTGCTACCTGTAATCCACAATCAGATCCTTAGTTTTGCTGATGTTGAGATGGAGGTTGTTGTCCTGGAACCAAGATGTCAGGACTCTGACCTCCTCTCTGTACGGCGTCTCGTCACCGTCGGTGATCAGGACGATGACGGTGTTGTCAACAAACTTGCTGATAATGTTGGAGCTGTGTGTGGCCATGCAGTGTTGCGTGAACATTGAGTAGAGGAGATGGCTGAGCACACAGCTAGGAGGGACTCCGGTGTTGAGAGTCAGGGTGGAGGTTGTGATATTGCCCGCCCGCACTGCCTGGGGTCTGCCAGTCAGGAAGATCAGGATCCAGTCACAGAGGGCGCTGGTGATCCCGAGGTCCCTGAGTTTAATGACGAGCTTGGAGGGCACAGTGTTGAATGCTGAACTGTAGTCAATGAACAGCATTCTCACATATGTGGGGAGGTCAGTGCCCCCATAGTATAAAGCCTGGAGCCTCTTTTAAAATAGCTGTGGCTAATATTTTGGTATACTTTTCACCCAACAATTATCCCCAGTGAGGGCAAATTGTTATTATAAGTTAAGGGCAGTACTTTGGTACCCCTAACATCACATGTGGATACAGCCTGGAGGCCAGACTGACTTTCACTCTGTCCCTTGGTTGTTTTTAATTATCTAAAAACTTTCAGAGAAAGGCAGCTAAAAATGCAGATAATTGCTATTTGGATGTTGTATAGAATATTTTTCTATAGCTTGTATGTTCATATGCCACTTCTTTATCTGACTGAATATATGTGGTAAACTGATCTACTGTATATAAGTTGTGCACGAGTTCAACTTTAGTTTGAATTGTATATTGATGAGCGTGCACGCAGATATGGGTGCACAAGTGGCTCTATGTGTGCACATAAGCATGTGATCAAACATGACAAAAACTATATATACAAGTAAAACGTTTCATTACATTTTTATATTGATGGATGTGCGTGTGTACAAGAGTGCCTTTGTTCAATGCATTGATGTGTGCAAGTGCCAAAAGGACAATAGTGTGTGAGTGTGTGTGTGTGTGTGTGTGTGTGTGTGTGTGTGTGTGTGTGTGTG
>CALSBV010012161.1:65137-78927 GCA_943590825.1 Bovichtus diacanthus
CTGCCTGAACACAAGAGGAAAATTGTTCAGGCAGAGCTTCAGGCTATGCTGGAGATGGGCGTAATAGAAGAGTCCAACAGTGACTGGTGCTGTCCCGTCGTACTGGTGCGCAAGGCCGATGGGTCAGTACGGTTCTGTGTGGACTATCGCAGGGTGAATGAGGTGTCCAAATTTGATGCTTACCCGATGCCCCTGGTCGACGAACTCCTGGATCGGCTAGGCACGGCTCGTTTTTACACGACACTGGATTTGACCAAGGGCTAATGGCAGATTCCCCTGTCTCCAGAGTCTAAGGAAGAAACGGCTTTCTCCACACCGTACGGCTTGTACCAATTCGTGATGCTTCTGTTCGGGTTATTTGGAGCCCCTGCTACCTTCCAGCGGGAGGTGAACTACAGTACGGTGGTAAAAGAGTGCCTCGCCATACGTTGGGCGGTCGGCGCCCTGCGTTATTATCTCCTGGGACGCTCTTTCACCCTCTGGTCGGACCATGCCCCGCTCCAGTGGCTCCACCGCATGAAGGATGGCAATTCCCGGATCACTCATTGGTATCTGACGTTACAGCTGTTTAACTTCAAGGTGATCCATAGGCCGGGTAACCGGATGGTTGTGGCTGACTTTCTCTCGTGTTCGGTGGAGGGGGGGGGGGTGTCAGCTTGCGGCCGGTGGGCTGAGTCGGGCGGTGGGGGTATGTGGCAGTGGGGTGTGGTGGCTGTGTCGGCTGCTGGGGAGGAGATGGGAGTGGCTCAGCTGGAGGCCAGGCAGCTGGACGGAATCAGGTAATCAGTCACACAATAAAAGCACGGAGACGGAGACGGAGACGGAGACGGAGACAGAGACGGAGACGCCTTTAATAAATTGTTTTGCGCTCCCAAAGAACGCTCCCACTTTTCATTCTCCCTCTGTCGTTTCCGACAGAGAAGAGATAACTCTTCTCTGGATAAACAGATAACATTCCTAAAGTTGCTGGACCGATTATACGAATAGAAAACACACAGAGTACATATTCAAAACTAAATGCATATATTGGAAGGTTATTATAGAATCATGAAATTTACCATTACAAGGGATCCATGTGAATATGGCTGTGCTAGTTTTTCCCTCGCCAAAATTTTGCCTACTTCCCGACAAGCTAGTTTGACATGGGTGCTGCCAATGGTTTTGTAGGTCTTGTAGTTTCATATGGAGTATACATTTACTCTAACCTTATTACGGAGCCCGCTACGGCCTCTTAAAGACAGTTGGCTGGGCCTCAAAAGTTAAGATGAGCAGCCAATCAGATTGATTTCTCTCACCGACGGGCTCAGACGCCAACATGCTGAATTACACACCGCACAAACTATGGCGACAGAATCTCACCGACGGTCCTGTGTCAACTGACCAGTTTACTGTAAACCTCACCTCGGCTGACTGACATAAAAAAAAAGTATTGCCGGAGTGGAGACTATTTGGTGAAGAACCAACAGATGGAAAGCCAGCACTTAGTAGTGCTTAGGTAGTAGTGACATTCTGTTGAATATATTGCCAAAAGAAAATGAAATGACCAATAAAAGCTTCCACACATATTTTATTTGTTTGTTATGATTTGATTATCAAAACAGATTTCTGGGGGGAACTTTGTTACATATCGTTATATATTTATGTTGACAATAGTCAACAACAGTTCATATCATTGTGTAGCGTTCACTTAACGTATATCAGCTCTGCTGTCACTCTTGGTTGTAACTACTTTAACATATAGTTCTGCTTTAATCTTAATACTTTACTTAAACACTGAATACTTAGTATCTGAAAACATTTCTATGAGCCAGGTACAAATTGTTAGTGTATTTTCAAATTTGATCAACCACCCATTATAGATAGATAGCCACTGTATTTTTTGGCTGGTGAGTGAAGCAAATCTACCAACCATTTACGTATTTTACCAACATTTGGAAAGTAAATGTTGCTCATTTTGTACCCTGTCCATGATTACTCTGCACCAAACTCAACCAATTACCTACAGAAGTACAAGAACCCCATTAAACAAAAATGAACATATGTCCATACCTGTTTGAGCAAATCTCTGTATTCTTTACACAATTCTCTTAACTGTTTTACACGCTGAAAACCTCAAAATACTGGCTGACTTAAGCAGTCCAGTTATCCCAGTTACCTGCTTATTTCCGCTGGATGATCCAATAAACTTAGCTCTCCAGTATTCAAGACTAATTATCTTCAGGCTGCTAGCTGCCTGTCTACTAGAAAACATTAAAATTACTTTCCAATACCAAAAACACTGGTAATAGCGATCAGTAATAGCAATAAATCAACACCACATAAGCGGCTGGGCTTGGTCTACATTAACTAAACATTTTACTGGACCGTACTGATACTAAATTGCCATTAATTATAGTCAGAACCCTTTAATTGGCCCTTGAATTGCTTAGGCTATTGCTTATGGATAAGTGTATGTGTTGGAAGCATTAGCAATTGCTAATGCTTCCAACACATACACTTATCCCTGTCTTGTAAACTCAGATTCACAGGAACATATTATTTGCAAACCAAACAAATGTTGACAGTGCTGCAGTTTACCATGGTGTTTGTTGTGTATTTTGTCACCATAATAATTAATTCCAGCACTCTTAGCTGTGCAAAACATTTCGTACACATAATCCTCTGGCATCCATGTGTGACCTCCCATTAATGTAGCCACACAGTCAGAGCCAGGTGCTGCTCCCTTTGTTGAAGTCATTATGTCAGCTACAAATATATAAAACTGTTCCGAAGCATTCAATACAATACGAGCAGAACAAGCTGCTGTGTTTTTGAAGCCACTTGTATACATTTCTGAATAAGTCTGAGAACAATTTCTTTTGCATGAATTTTGAATTTTATGGTTGGATTTAGTTTTGGGCTGGACCAATACTAAGATTTCCCATACTGATAAATTCCCATTTTATTGCGTAAATAAATAAATGGGCTTAATGTGAAGGCAGAAGACATTCTAGTACAGTGGTCCCTATCCATTATCCAGGTCCCTTACCACCCCCCATCAAATCAAATTGTCTCCCCTGAATTTGAATGTTGATTATTATTCAGTTTGTATTATTATTATGATTATTATTCTTAGTGTTTATTTTTAATATTACATTTTGATTATATTCATTTTGTATTTAAATTCTTATATTATTTCTTATTATTAGGCTGCTATATTATGTTATAAAAACTCAAATTATCTGGGATTGAAGTTACATAATAACATCTCTAAATAATAATAAAAAATATTTAAATATTTTTTTGTTGTTGTTGTTGTTTTTACCTTCAATTGCCCTAATATGCTTAATGTACCCAGGGTGCAAAATAAAGCCATGTAAATAGAAATGTTATTCAGAAGTGTTAAACAAATGCAACTGTAAAAAGTTTGAGATTCAAACTTTAATTGGTGTTAATCACAGCAGCCAGTCAGAAATGTGAAACAATTTGCACTCTTAAGTGTTCCAACGGAAAACGAGCAGAGTACAAAGGAACAAGTCTGAGCAAGGATTCCTCTTAACTTTGAAAAGAACAAACCTAACTTGCTGTCACAGTTAATGTGTGTGAGCCCTGCGCTTGGTGTTTCTCAGCCCGTTTCTTACTCAGTTCAACACATTTCACACATGTCTGACTGCTTACTCTAACTATCCACTATAAAAGCTGGTGAACATGGTGCTGTGACGAAATAAATGAACATGATAGTGTCCTGACTGGTGAAGTGATATCATTAAAGTATTTGCCGGCAGTTTAGTCACAGGGGGAAACCTGTAACTTTTTGTAGGCAAATGTTTCCTGTTTTCAGACCCCTTAGTAATAGATACACAGATTCATGAGAGCCTATATATAAATACTGTTCTGTTACTTTAAGCTCAGTTTGAGATTGATGCAAGCTGTGGAGGGGGAAGTATTTTACAGCTACACTTCTTGTTCCATGAAACAGTCAATCAAGTGAAGAGGACACCTCCTGAGGCTCTTGTAGTCCTCTGGGACGAGGACAGGCATCATTGGATTTTAATAGATTCTGAGCGGGCAGGTGATAGGGAAATGCTTCCCTAAGAGTCTGGACAAACTTGACTTAAAAGCCCATATTTTTGACAAACTAAAAGAACTCTCATGAATGTGCATCCAGCATGAAGCCCTTTGTCCCCTCTAAGCTCTTATCGAGAACCATAAAGCTTTTATTGTAACCTGTAATCTGGTACTGAGCTGTGAACATCCATATGTACAGCTGCCATCATGATATCAACCTCCTGATAACTATTATAGAATTAAATAAAGTAAGTTGTGGAATAGGCTTTTTGAAACAGATCAGAGCTACACATGATACACACCACCTTACATGCCACTCAAGTCCCTCCCTGGCTTCCTGTTTCTGCAGGGAACGTGTAAATATGCAGAATGAAATGGCACTCTGCTAGTCATTTGATTGTAGCTTTCTCACAGTGAACACAGCCTGACACGGGACCCAACAGCCCCACAGAGATGGACAAGGCCAGTTTGATCATAGGGAATACAGTACCGAGGTGGTTTTCTTGCCTTCTTTGCATTAAAAGAGTCATAATTTACAGAATGACACTAAATGACAACAGTTATAAACATTGATAATGACACCTTCATGTTCATGTTCATGACAGTGACATGTCATGGTACTGACAGTGTCTCAGTCTTATGCACACCCCTTCAAATAAAGTGTAACCCCAAAATGTTGCTTTTAATAATGCTGTTGTGACAGAGCCCTTAATGTACAATGAGCTTTATGTATCACAGGCAACCATACTGTTTTCATCCTCAGTGACATAAAGGCCCTCCCCACCCAGGTCACAGAGTCAATGATGGATTGTGGCACGCTGTGAGTATCGACACCAACAGTCTACAGATCACTCTGACTCTGGACAATGAGCCGGCCTCCACCATTAAACCGTGGGAACAACTGGAACCCAGAGGCAGCTTCTACTTCGGAGGTCTGTGGATGCTCAAAGTGTGGTTGTACTGGAAACAAACTTTTTTTCTGTCTTGCTTTCTGTTGTCCTGTAGCATGTTAAGATGAAAGTCTTTATTTTTGATGTGTCATCTCGACCCAGGCTGTCCCCCTGCGGGCTGTCAGAACCCTACTCTGTCCTTCCAGGGCTGCATGCGCCTCATATTCATCAACAGTCAGCCAATGAACCTGAATCATGCCCAGCAAGGATTTCTTGGAAACTACAACAAGCTCCAGTTTGACACCTGCAACGAAAGAGACAGGTAAATAAATAGTTTACGTGTTCTCATTCATAGCTGAATATACTTTACTGCATCCAAATTCAGTGACTGTTTCATCTACACTTTACACTGAATTTATTTCATAACAGGCTGAAGCCAGTCTCATTTCAAAAGCTGCTTCTAATGAGTCTAAGAAAAGCAGCCTCCTCTGCTTTAATTTAAAGGACATAAACTTCTAAATTAGAAAAACATCCTATCATATAGCCATATATGGCTGTGAGCTCACCCACTCACACAGGGAAATAAAAAGAGAGAGAGTCCGTTCGGAACTCAAACAACAGTTTAAGGCGGCTCCACTCGTCGCCTTCCCCTGGCGCCGCGTTCTCCCAGCCCTCAGCTACCGCTGACGCCGTCTCCGTCTCCGTCTCAGTCTCAGTCTCAGTCCCCGTCTCAGTCCCCGTCTCAGTCCCGTCTCTCTCCGACAGGAACCCAGCCTACTGCAAGACAGAACCAGGTCATCAGCGTGCTTTTATTGTGCGACTGATTACCTGATTCCGTCCAGCTGCCTGGCCTCCAGCTGAGCCACTCCCATCTCCTCCCCAGCCACCACACCCCACTGCCACAATGGCCTTTACCAAGTGCCTGAAGCTAACCGTTGCATGAATCGTTTATATAACTGCCATACAGTGTGTAACTGTTTTTAAAGATACTTTCTAAAGTTATGTTTACATTTTAGCATTTAGTTTGGAGTACTTTTTGAACAATTGATTATTATTGGTGCGAAATTCTGACTGAAATATTTAATTTCTAAACTAATGACATTCCCATCAGCCTCAGCTGTACTTTGACTTAGTGCTAATTTAGCTCAAAGCACTGCTGTGTACAGCCTCAGAGATGAGCTGGGCAGACACTGTGCTGATTAAGCAACAAAATGGTGGATTTCTGTTATAAAGTAAAGTGAGCTTGTTTTAACTGCAGTAGTATTTTCAATGTTGTGGCTTGGAGATGCCCACACGGTCCATTGTCTGGGTCTTCTCAGCCATCTGTGTCTCTATATCTTATTCTAATTACACTCCATTCTAATTACACTCCATTCATAGAACATTTCTAAAACTAATGCTGCCTTCATCTTTTTTTGCCAACAACTCTGGCCATTTTAAGTTTTCATCATGACTTCTAAATATCAAAATTAGTCTTAGGACCTCAACCTTTAGTCAAGTTTTTATTACAATAATTATTATAGTTTACAGAGTTAAGGAGAAGAGCAGCTTTGTCCACGTCCTTCAGAAGATTTGTCGGCCTACACATATATCAAAAAGGACTCGATGATGGCATGTTTTCTACAGAGCAGGCTGAAAGTTACTGATGTCTTGTCCAATAGAGATTGGAATACTGACGGGGTCATCCAAATACATTACAGCGGACGCTCTGTAACACATTTCCTGGCAGACGGCTGTCGGGACTGGCTGCTCCACCCTGTGTGTCCTCAGTCCCTCATTACCCTGCATAGAGCTGGATCACACCCACAAGTTCCATGAGCGTCTGCTGTTGTCTGGAACACTTACAGACAGGACACAAACATTTTAACTGCCATTTTCACTGGTAAACTGTCCTGAGGGGAGTGTCTGTCTCATCTCAGATTTGAAGTTACCTGCTTTCTGTTCCCCAGATTGTAAAACAGTGTGTTGGCATGCTCTGTCAGCTGGGGAGAGGATGTGCTATAAGGAATGACAGAGAGATGGAAAGAGATAGTTTCTTTTGCACAGTCTTAGCCTCAAATAGCTGAATCCTGTATGAGCACTTATGTTTCATAAAGTAAAGGGCATTGGGGGCTTAGTGAATTCAGGCATAAGTTAATTTAATGAGTTGTTTTTCAGTCTTAATTAACTTTTTTTGATGATATGTGGTGGTAGTAGTCTGGCTTTCATATAAAACATCAGAAGGTTAGGGGTTCAATACTAGGCTGCCACCATTGAGCTCCTGAGCAAGGAGTTGCTTCAGGGGACTGTCCTTGTAGTTACTGTAAATCTCTCTAGATAAGAGCGTCTGCTAAATTGCCTGTAATCTAATATTTTTTGGCATCATTATTTTTGCCCTTGATAGTACAGCTGAAGACAGACAGGAGAAAGGGGACGACATGCAGCAAAGGGCTATGGGTCGGATTCAAGCCTGGGCTGTTGCTAAGGACTCAGACTGACACCCCATGTACTAAGGCTAACATCTGAGCTACCCGGGCGTATAGTATATATACGCTTTACGCTAAATATATATATGCATATGGATTGTCAATGTTACAATTTAACTATGTTGTTTATTCTGTACACACGTCATCTATTGCACGTCTGTCCGTCCTGGGAGAGGATCCTCCTCAGTCTCTCCCTGAGCTTTCTTCCATATTTCCCCCACTAATTGTGGGGTTTCTTTTAGGGATTTAGGGATGCTTCAGCATTGATAACTACTCTGTCTCCCTCCCACACATCTGCAACCCCTGAGTCATTTTTGACAGCGACCTCTCCTTCGGACACCAACTCAATCAGATCACCAGTTCTGCCTTTTTTCCACCTTAAAAGCAGAGCTTGTCTCTACCGAAACTTTGATCCATGCCTTCATCACATTCAGAATCGACTGCTGCAACGGCATCCTTAATGGTACATCATCCAAAGTCTTAAATAAACTCCAGTACATCCAGAACTCTGCTGCTTGTCTGCTCATCCTCACCTGCTCCCGTGATGACATCACTCCTACCCTCCAGAACCTCCACTGGTCCCTCACCGCCCTGCTCCATCACTACACTCCTTCCCACAGCCTCCGCTCCTTTGAAGCCAACCTCCAGTCTCCACCTCACAGGACCAAGCACCAGACCTGGGGTGACGGAGCCTTCTCCATAGTTTCCCCTTCCCTCTGGAACTCTCTTCCCAAACACATTATTGACTGGATCAATCTCTCCATGTTATAATTTCAAACGAAAACTTATCTTTTCAGAACTGCTTTTAATGTTTAATTAATGTTGTGTGTTGTATATTTAAGTCTACTGTAAATGTAAAGTGTCTTTCAGTAAAATAAAATGCGCTCTCTAAATGAAATGTATTATTATTATTATTAATAATAATAATTAAAATAATCTTTTTCAACTGATAATGAAAAGATAAATTCTCAGAAATGAAAAACCTACATGTTTACATTATGTGAACTTTTATTGTCCCATCAAGTCTTTCCTAATAGCTTAGTGTGGCAGTGGAGTGTGGTTACACCATCGGCTGCTGGGGAGGAGATGGGAGTGGCTCAGCTGGAGAACAGTCAGCTGGACAGAATCAGGTTATCAGTTTATCAGTAGGCTGCGACCAAGGAGAGACAGTCATATAGCTGGACCAGAGAGAGAGTTGGCTGTACGGGAGAAGGCTGTCCAGCAATTGTGTGCAGTTTTTTTTTCTCGCAACCCTAATTTTTGTTGGTCCCAGCCTACTGCAAGAGACCGGAACCAGGTCATCACCAGGCTTTTATTCTGTGACCTGATTCTGTCCAGCTGACTGATATCCAGCTGAGACACTCCCATCTCATCCACCGTAAACACACCCCACCTCCACATTAGTTTAAGCTGTCTCCAGAAAAACTCTCTTTCCTTCAGCAGACTGTAAAGTTTGTTCTAAGCAAAACTGTGCAAAGTTCATGCTAAAACCTCTGAAGAGAGAAAACAAGTAGAGAAATGAAAAAACGATAATTTGAGCTTTTGCTTTTAAATATAACTTGCATTGCTTGGTAAAATATCAACATTATGTTAGTTTCTTACAGACATGTATCTAACTACGAATATCTGTACCCAATTTGGATTTGAAAATGTGTTTTGCTATCTGCAAACACAGAGCTCCTTACCTGTGACTTGTTGGTTGGCATTTAAATACATGTGCTAGGATTTGTACAAATAGATGTCTATTTGTAAATGTATCAATTATAATTTGTAAAAATACTTTATACTTTGTGTGAGCATTACTCATGAAATGTCAGGGTGATACGGAATCAGCTGTCCAGCAGCCTGCTGTGACCCCGTCACTGTGGTTTGTGCTAGTTGCTACAGCGTGAGGCACAGGGACTGATGGGTGCGCTCGCTAGCTAATTCTCGTCTCATTAGTGGTCTGATAGATAGTAATTAGTCAAATTCATACATATCATGCATATTTCCCAAGCTTCCATTGCTGTCGAAGCTTTCGACTTCAGAAGTGGGCATTATTTGTTGTTTCATTGTTGGGAGGTGGGGGGGGGGGGGGGGTGCCTTTGTGTGCGGACTGTACGCTTAGCAAGCGCCCGTCTGCGCATGTTCCTGTTTTGTTCCACACTCCAGTGCAGTTGGGGGTGTATGCTGGAGAAAAAAGAGTTACCCACATAAATATAGTTCAGCTTCAAAAGAATACAAAGACAATCAAATGGCATTGAACTCCTAGCAAACAACGTGACGACACCATCAGCTGTAATGGAGTGTGGATCTGAAAATCCGGGGACCTTCGCATGCACATTTGTAGTGTCTATGGAACTGTGTCACATCTGTGTGTCCGCAGACGAGGAAAGTATGTGCAAGCCTTCAGGAGTTTTGTGTTTGTGGAAAGCAAAACACATTTGTAAATTGTGGAATATTTGTGGATCATGGTATGTGCATTTAAAAAATCATTCTGAGACATTTCTCTCTCCATAGTAATCTTTCATCCTCTGCACACTGCAGCTCTCTATCACAGTACACATAAAGACGGTTGGACGACCTAGTGTCCTGATAATGAAACAAGGGGAACCTTCCCATCATTGCTTGTATCAGAAATGAATTAAATAATATAAACTGCATTTGGAAATATATAATTAAAGCACATTATGGTCTGATCATGTTCGATACATCCATCTTGTGTCTGTGGAGTTACCAATCACGCTTCTCTATCTGCTCACGCTTCTCTATCAGTCTGATGGACGAGTCTGGGTTTGGTGAATGCCAGGAGAACGTTACCTGCCTTACTGCATTGTGCCAACTGTAAAGTTTGGTGGAGGGATGATGCTATGGCAGGGGTGGCCAACCCGCGGCTCTTGAGCCGCATGCGGCTCTTTGCCCAGTTTCATGCGACTCTTCAGTTCATATTGAATTTTATTTGTGTGTCTGTACGTGTGTGTAGTGTCAGTATGAGAGCATGACAGCGCGTCTAATTTTGATGTGGCCCAAGAGCCAATCACAAAAATGCCTGCGATGCAGTGTAACGGTACGACCAGTACCCAGGGAGAGAGGGACTCAAGAGCATGACTCAGAGACAGAACGATGATGATGGTAATGTACTTTACTGAGTAAAGTAGACACACAAACATGCAGGGGAAATCCAAAAGCAGAGTTGGGTCACAGAAACTAGGTCGATGCACAGATAGGACCTCAGCGTAGCAGAACAACAGGTAAGGAGCAGGCGAAATCGGAGTCAGGTCACGGAAACAAGGTCGAAGAAGCCGGGGAATCGGGAACACGGGAAACGGGATCAACGCTGGAACTCTTGTCATGAATAACGAAGACGAACTGGCAACAAAGGACAAATAACACACAGACTATATACACCGGGAAGTGGGAGGGGATAACAAGACACAGGTGGAGACACTAACGAACAGAGTGGAGACAGCTGGGGACAGGAAACTAGAAACAGACACAAGAGGGAACATACAGTTAACAAAATAAAACAGGAAGCACAAACACAAAACATCTAACGAACGGGACGGGACCTGATATGCAGTGAACCAATCACCTTCGAGGGGGGAAAAACCTATTGTTGAGTAAACACTATCTGACCATTTGAGTTCGATCTTAAAATGGCAGGGAAAAAATGCACAGCTAAGCAAAAATATGAAGACGTTTTTAGTAGAGTGGGAGAGTTCATATTTTTTTATCGAAGGCAATTGCAAGCCATTTTTCCTTATATGCCAGACACCATTAGCCCATTTCAAGGCTTCAAATCTTCAGCGCCATTTCACCTCACTCCATGCTAACATCGACCAGGAATTCCCAAAAGGTACTGAACTTCACAAGCAGAAGTTAAACATCTTAAAAAGTCAGGCAGAAAAGTAGACACAGTTTTTAGTGCACAATTAGCGCATTTTCCCTCTCTGCTAAAAGCAAGCGGACAAGCCACCGGTGCCACCCTGAAAAAGCAAACAGCCCGATATGCAACATTGGTTGAAACCCTGCACGAAAACTTTGCGACCCGGTTCCATGATCTACAGCTGAAAAGGTCACAGATTACGTTCCTCGTCGACCCTTTTAATACAGAGACGGACTGTTTGAAAGCCCCACTAGTCACGGACGAGGCGGTGGCCGAGTTGGAGATGATTGAACTTTCTGAGGAAGACCGACTGAAACCTCTTCTGAGGGAAGGGACCCTTGAGTTCTGGAAAACCGTGCCAATGGAAAAATATCCCAATGTCAAACGGGCTGCGTTCAAACTACTATCAATGTTTGGGTCAACATACGTCTGTGAGTCTGTGTTTTCTACCCTGAAACACGTGAAATCAAAGTATCAATCTGTTCTGACTGACACACAGGTGAAAGAATTGCTTCGAGTGGCCACAGCGGAATACAAGCCAGATTTTAGGAGGATTGTTCAAGGCAAGGAATGTCAGAAGTCCCACTAATTTAAAGAAGCAACATGCATAGGAAGATAAAAAACTTTTTCACATTTCTTTACTGAGAGTTTGTGTGTGAGAGTGCACACAATGTTCATTGTTGATAATAACTGGCCTCTGAATACTGGTAGGAGAGGTTTAATTCAATTTCTGTCAATATTATGGTGTGTGACATTTACAATAAATCTGTCTGAGCAGAGCTATATGTGTCTGTCTGTGTGAGGGTGTGTGTGTCTTTGGGAGGGAGGGTCTTTGAGTGTGTGTGTGTGTGTGTGTAAAGTTTTAGATTTTCATTTTGTCTGTGTGAGAGAGAGGGGAGGAAGAGAGTGAGGGAGCACAGAGAATGGCTGAGAACAAAAGAGAGAAGGAGAGGGGGGGTGCGCATCTGTGACTGTGTGTATGATGTGGCTCTTTGCAGTAACATAGTAACATTTTTGGCTCTTAACCTCTGACTGGTTGGCCACCCCTGTGCTATGGGGTTGTTTTTCTGGGGTTGGCCTCGGCTCCTTCCAGTGAAGGGAAATCTTGCTTCATCTTACCAAGTCATTCTGGACAATTCTATGCTTCCAACTTTGTGGAAACAGTTTGGGGAAGGCCCTTTTCTGTTCCAGCATGACTGTGCCAGAGTGCACAAAGCTAGGTCCATAAAGGCCTGGTTGGATGAGTTTGGTGTGGAAGAACTTGACTGGCCCGCACAGAGAACTAACCTCAGCCCCACTGAACACCTTTGGGATGAACTAGAACAGAGAGGCCCTTTCGTCCATCATCAGTGTCTGACCTCACAAATGCTCTGCTGGATGAATGGGAAAAAATTCTCACAGACACGCTCCAAAATCTTGTAGAAAGCCTTGCCAGAAGAGTGGAAGCTGTTATAGATGCAAAGGGGGGACCAACTTCATATTAAATAGGTATAATCATACAAGTGTAGAACAATAGCTTCAAATAAGCCAAACCAAAGTAAGAGCAACAAAGACAACCAATAGAATAAAAATTCAACCAATAGCTTCAAATAAGCTAAGCAAGTGCAAAGCACAATTTTTTTAATTTTATTTATTTTTTATTAACCGAAGTGCAGTTGAAACAGGTGGGTTTTCAGTCTGCGACGGAAGGTGTGAAGACTTTCAGCTGAGCTGACATCAATGGGGAGCTCATTCTACCATTTAGGGGCCAGGATAGCAAACAGATGGGTTTTGTTTGAGGGGTATCTGGGTCCCGCTCGCAGTGAGGGAGTAGCAAGCAGATTGGCAGATGTTTGACCATGGCCTGGATGTAGGAGGGGCTGATCCATTCACTGCATGGTAGGCCAGCACCAGAGTCTGGAAGCAGATTCGGGCAACCACTGGTCACCAGTAAAGGGAGGAGGAGAGGTGTAGTGTGGGAGAACTTGGGGAGGTTGAAGACCAGTCGGGCTGCAGCATTCTGGATGGATTGTAGAGGTCGGATGGCACATGTTGGAAGTTCAGCCAGGAGGGAGTTGCAGTAGTCAAGACGTGAGATAACAAGGGACTGGACTAGAACCTGTGTTGCCTTCTGAGTCAGAAGGTGACGAATCCTCCTGATGGTGTAGAGCATACGTGTCAAACTCAAGGCCTCTGGGCCAAATGTGGCCCGCCACGTCATTTTATGTGGCCCGCGAGAGCTTAAAAGATCTGATTATCTTATAATAAATAATTCAAAAGGGTGCATTGACCATAAACTACATTTCCCATAATCCATGCCGATCATGTTACCCGTGATTGCAGTGTTTCCACATCAGTGCCATTTTCCGAATTAAGAAATATCCAATGATCCCAAAATGTCCAGAAAGAGAAAAATTGATGCAGATGGAAGGCTGTTTCAAGAAAGATGGGAAGGTGAATATATGTTTGTGCTTCAGGGAGGAAAAACCTGTATGTTTTTTGTGTTATGAGGCAGTGGCGGTTGTCAAAGAGTTCAATCTACGT
>CALSBV010012161.1:98927-110625 GCA_943590825.1 Bovichtus diacanthus
ACACATCTTTCAGCTCATTGTTTTACAGCCCACTACTTTAATCTTTGATTCACTCTTACTCTCACTCTTAGTTAGAGACTAACTGGTGAACATGCAGCAGCTAGAGACAGATTTCCCTCAGGAAATGCAAGAGACCAAAACAGAGCTAAAAGAGAGAGAATATGACTTACATTCATCAGGTGGATACAAACAACTCCAAATGAATGCTGAGGTTGCTCTGTAGTCTGCTGAATGAGTAAATAGGAAACCCTTTGCCAACACTTAAGCCAGAACAACTTACTTAGGTGGCAATACGTTATTGAGTTTTCAGCACACCATGATGTTTTAGACAATGTTCTTTGACTGGCCTGCAGAGTTCTGACCTCAGCGCTGGTACTGTGCATGTTCGCTCAGCGTCATGCCTCTACAACAGAGCCCTCTTTAATTGTTCCATCTGTGCTTTTCCCACTAGTCAAAATGTCTGCTGTGGAGAAGACTTAGAGGAAACGTATGTTTAAAAATGTGGCATAATGCACAGGAAGTCACAAGTACAGAGTAAGTAACAGCAGTGACTGTGAGCAGAGGGCGTATGGTGCACATTCACAAACGGCATGTCATTCATGGTGGCGGAAACAGAAGGCACAGTTTGATGTTCGCGGCAAGGTTTATTATTTTTTTTAAACTGCCAGAAATTAGAGCCAAACATAAAAATGCTTTTACACAGGCCACGTGGTAAAGCACACGCTCTCCAGAGCTTCATCAAATGCATACATTCAACTGAGATTCATCATTCAAAGCATTCAACATAAAGGTGAAAGTGTCCAATCAGGTAGATGACTCAGTTACAGCTTCTGATGTCTCCTTCTTGGCCCTCTTGTTGCCGTTTGCTTTCTGTGTCACCCCCCTCTTCACCTGCTGCTTCTCCAGTCTCTGCTGCTTCTTCTGCAGGTACGCCGTCACATTGTCAAAGCTGACCTTGTACAGATGCTCAAAGCGGTTGTCTGTCCTTGTGGAGACTGTTGTGTGAGAGGAGGAAAAGGTTGGTGACAGGAAGCACAGCACAACACTTTAAATCTTTGAGAAGAGAACCACATGCACATGAAAAAAATAGTAGAGGTGGGGACATATGACTTCATACTGACGCCATATTTAACCCTTAAACTTGTCATATGTTGGTATCATCTGAATTAGTCTTTGGAAGATGGAAGCCGGAAAAACTGTATTATCATCATGATAATATACACACATACCCAGAGGGGGGTAGTAACGAGTCCATTTGCTCCCTTAGTTAAGTAACTTTTTTGAATAAATTGTACTTGTTGTTCTATTTCATCTTCATCCAAAGTCACGTGTGACCTTGGATGATTGCATGTATAAGTTCCGGTGTTATCAACGATATCAGTCCTATTTCATCTTGTCGCTAGACCCAGGCTATTACTCGAGCATTAGCTTGATCTCCAGTGTTGTGCTGGCTCGCGTCGTGTTTCCACAGTTCTCCCTCGTTAGAGCTAACGTGGTGGGACACTAGTAGGAGCTAGCTGATAGTTATACTGTGTACATTCTTTCCTATAATTTGATCGTTCCATAGTTAGCAGAGTGCTCTCGCTTAGGCTAACTTGGTGAGATGGTAACAGGAGTTAGCTAATAAAGTATAGATTATTTTCCTGTTACTGTTTTCTTTTATTAGTTAGTTAGTGGAATGCTCTCGCTCAAACTAACTGATGGACCGCTAGCAGGAGCTAGCTGTCATCTAAACTGTGGGCTGTACAGTATCTCCTATAAATATTACTGTTTTCATAGTAAGCAGAGTGCTCTTGCTCACGCTAACCCACAACGGCACCAGTGAAGAGAGTGTCCTCGCTCGCCTCTCACTTCATATACGGCTTCCTGGCCTGGTTTTCTACAGTCAGCAGAGGGCTCTCGCTCAAGACTGACGTAGCAGCCTGCAGCAACTGATGAGTTTTCTCTGCCCCTGTCGCTATGTTTAGCTCTCCTGGCTGTAACACCTTTGCCCCTCTTTGCCTTGGCCTCGAGCATCTGAGGGTCTCTTAGAGGACCCGTGCATGGATTTCACCATCATGCCTTGCGCAGTGAGGGCTGCTAGGCTGGCCGAGGTGGAGCTGATGGATGAAGCTGGCTTCCCCTTGTCTGAGCAGTTGACTCCAGCCGAACCTACCCATTCTAGGCGTCGCGCGCAGAGACTGCGGGTACTCCGCCCAAGAAGAAAGCTGTCTGACACACAATACACCTATGGCTGATTTGGTTCCAGAGGAGAATATTGTCTCGAAGGCAGCTTCAGCCACTCACCTTAATGAGTACTACGAGGAGGAACCCTCCCGTACTTCTGGGCCTGGCTCCTGTTCCTCAGCTCGTTCCTCTTTAGAGGGGGCAGAAGACAGGCCATGGGGGCCATCATTCGCATGGCAGCTGGATGTACGGCAGTCAGAATCTACGCCTGCTAGTGCTTTCTTCAGGCGCACTCCTGCACCCACCACCTTTTCCGTTCCTCCCTCTGATGAATATCTGAGGGAGTTGCATGCGTGCTGGAGGGACACTAAGGCTCTCTTCCATCTTAAATCTGATGGCCGAACCCTAGCAGCCATGTAGGATACGGCAAAGTTTGGCCTTGACCTCATGCCAGCCTACCATCGCTTCCCTCAGTTTCCCCTGACAAAGCTTTCGTACTGTCCCAGTGGAATAGGGGGAGGGATTGAGGCCTCTGGGCCGGCTATTGGTTATTTCTCCCAGCAGCAGCTCAGCCACTGAGAAGCTCAAGCTTCAGACCCATAGGTGGTTTCCACCTTAGACCAGGGGTAAATGCTTCGGTTCCGACGCCGGCCCCCTGCCTTCAGATGGGTCAAAATGACCATCAGAGGCTTAACCCTCATTGATGTAGCTCTGGACACAGTTACTATGAGGGCCTGTCCATCAGCTCAACACATGGACGACATCCTCCAACTTCTTCCCCTCTTCCGAGGAGGCAGGTCCTTGTCCTACATTCTGTTTCTCTGCCTCTTGGGCAAATTGACAGCTGCCTGTTGTTCACTGTTGCCCCCTGCAGAGATGGCTAAATGGCCTCCACTTGGACGTCAAGTGCCATAGACACAGGAAGATTAGGGAGTCACATCAGTGACTCTCTGCTCTATCCCCATGGAGGGAGAGGATGTATCTGTCAAGAGATACATGGGCTCTGTTCCTTTCCGCTGAGAGACTTTTACCACGGAGGCCAGCCTCTCTGGATGGGGTGCGGTGTGGCAGAACAGGACAGCTTGGGGGAAGTGGTCTGCTCAGGACCGTACGGAGCGTGTGCTTGTCCGGTCGAACAACACCACAACTGTTTTTCATACAAACCATCAGGGGGGCACCAAATCTGCAAGGTTGCTAGAGGTGTCCTAGGCTCGTCTGACGTGAGCAGCCCCTTGCCTGACCAGCTAACGGCCAATGGACGTACCAGGAGAGCGGAACCATGTCGCACACTTCTTCCATCACCAGAGGTGGTGCACAGCATCTGGGGGCTCTTTGGCAGGGCAGAGGTAGATCTTTTTTCCTCAAAGATGTCGACCCACTATCCTCTAGGGTTCTCCTTGCCGGAGAAGACCAGCCAGGAGGGTCTGGGTCAGGACGCTCTGGCTTACACATGGCCAGAGGGTCTTCTCTACGCCTTTCCACTTTTTCCTCTGATCTTACCAACACTTGCTTCGACAGGGCCACAGGCTTCTTCTAGTGGCCCACTTCTCGACAGCCGGGACTTGGTTCTGCCTGCTGCACAGACTCTGCAGCGATATGCCCTGGCGTCTTGTCAAAGCTGGAGGGTTGGATTTGGCATCCCAATTCCTGTTGCCTTCAGCTGTGGGTTTGCGCTTGTCCCACTGGATCGTAGATGCAATTTCCCATGCATACAGGGAAAATTAAAGTGCTACTCCACCAGGAGTGTCTCCACATCATGGGCAACCCTGAGAGGTGTGTCCTTGAAGACCATATGTGCTGCAGCCACATGGGCATCACTGAGCACATTCTCCAGGTTTTACAGGGTGAATGTCGCCACCCCTCATCCATTGGCCGTGGTTCTTCTGCAGAGTCCCTCTGCTCCACCTTAATGAGGTGGGTACTCAGGATTCCTCGCGACTCTGTTGTTATAAGTCATCCAGTGTTAAGCACTGCCTCTGGCGGTCAGTAAGGATGAAATAGAACGAAAGTTACGGATGTAACTACGGTTCTATGAATCCTGGATGACCGCCAAAGTTCTTAGTCACCCAGAATCTCGTGAACCTGCAAGAAGATCCAGGGTCATCCGAGGTCACACGGGACTTTGTTGATATAAATACTCGACATGCGAGACGGAAGCCATTCAGTGTTAAGCACTGTCTTTGGCGGTAATCCAGGATTCAAAGAACCGTAGTTACAGCCGTAACTTTCGTTATAATGGAGCATTCTTATTACTCTTGAATAGATTTTTAGAGAAAAATCTTACAGCATCTTTTGCACCTCTTCCCTTTTTTCTGTTGTTACGGTATGGCTTTCAAATAGCACTAGCAGCATATATTAACAGACCACTGAGCTGACACAGAGCAGTAAGTGTCTGTTAATGCTAATGATGTTAATACTATATACACACACACTGTATATCATGCTTCAAAACTACTCTGGAGTTGCTATAATATTCTTTGCAACTGTATTAACTATTCAAATGGTCATTCATGTGGCTGATGTAGACTACCTTGATTTTATGTGGACATGATCATAATCAGGTCAAAGTGAAGACATGAACACAACAGAATAAATAATGAAAAGTTACATCATTATTACCTAATGAGCCAGAATGATTTATTTACATTAAGTGCACATCATAACGTAATATAGAAGATAACTAAGAGAAGAGACAGACTGTAATTAAAAAAAAAAAAAAAAACTCTTTACTTGTGTACTACATAGATTATAACATTAATGTAATATTCAGACTGGGAAAATTGTCCTGGTTTATATGTAGCAAATGATGGTGGTGGATTTTGAGTGCCACTACACTCCTGCAAGACAGACCTCCTCAGGGAGAATGCACAACAGGGCTGGCCCAGAGATACACAGCTTATATTAGCGCACACTGATCTACAGTTAGATCATCACAGAGGTCACACTGATAAAACGTTGGTGGTGGTAATGGTGAGGAGAAGCCCTGCTGAATGTAGCCTGTGTCAGAGGCACAACATGTGTGGGGAAGGCTGTGTGTGAGGTCATGTGACACTGCAGGTTATTTCTGTCAAGAGGGTGTGAGTGGGGCGAGGATGAGAGAGGGAGGACGCAGGAGAGACACATCAGGCCAAGGGCCAGATGGAAGTATGGAGGGGTGTGTGTGTGCGCGGTGACTCACCCTCAAGTGTGTCCCAGTGCGGCTTGAAGGCTTCAGTCACTCTGTTCAGTTCAGGGCTCTCAGCATCACACTATATGAAGCAGGCGAGTGCACAGGTCAGACAGAAAAAAAATTAAAAAACAAACACCGGGGATGAAAATAATGTTGGAAAAAAAAAAGACTAAACCTAACGGAGGATATAACATTATTCCAAATTAAAAGTCAGATTAAAAACATAGGTCTTTCTTTTTAAAAAATATCGAGAGAGCTTTACTTCCTAATATCCAGAAGGCAGTGAGTTCCACAGTTTAGGGCATTCTTACCAGTACTTGTACGAGATGCATAAGGAACATTTAAAAGAAAATCAGTAGAGGAACTAAGTGATCTGGCAGGAACAACAGATATGTCATGTGTGGAGGAGCAAGGTTGTTTACAGCTTTAGAAACAAGAAAATACAATTGGAAAAAATAAAGTTAGCCAGTAAAGTGTTTTTCGCAGTGGTCTAATGTGATCCATTTTCCTTTTTCAGTTAAGACTCTGGCATTCTGAACTAGCTGTAGTTTTAGGAAGGAAAGAAGTCTAAATAAGTAGCAGTAATAGCGCGAGTCAGAATTAGTTAAAAAGGGTCAGATTTTAGCAATAACAAATTATGTTTTGAACTACCGTTTAAATAATCAAAACAAACAAACTCATCATACCTGTGTCAACAGAATATACACTTCAGCACATGTTAAAGTCAAATAATATACTGTAAATGGATATCCATCCAGAATTTGAAATGTACTGCATCAATATCAGTCGTTAATTTAGAGCCTATCATTGGCCTGATTACTGTCACTGTTCATGTTTCACTGCATTAGGCTACACTGTGGTATATGTGCGCCTGCTGAAACAATATCTACGGACAAATGTATTGAATGTGATGATAACCTAACAATATGAAAACAAAGTAGGAATAGAGTATCTGAAGAGATATCCATATACAAACACAGCTGCTTGCTCCCTCACACTGCAAAATCAAATCAAGTTTATTTATATAGCCCAATATCACAAATTATACATTTGTCTCAGTGGGCTTTACAGACTGCACAGGATATGTCACCCTCTGTCCTTAGACCCTCGCACCACACAAGGAAAAACTCCCTTAAAGATACCCTACAATTAGTGGGGGAAATATGGAAGAAACCTCAGGGAGAGACTGAGGAGGGATCCCTCTCCCAGGACGGACAGACTGTAATAGGTGATGTGTGTACAGAACAAACAACATAGTTCAAAATACAGCATAGACAATCTATGTGGCAGAAAACATGATACGATCGTATATTAAAAAAGATGGATCCAGGGGGATGTCAGTAAAGGCTTCCTGGTGTCAAGCAGGACCAGAGCAACACCGCTGTGGCTCTTCCTATTGTGCAGGAACAGGTGGAGGAGTTGTGTGTGAGGTCAGAGCTCCTCTGCTGACCAACCACAGCTCATGCTGCTGCTCTGCTCTAATTCAATTATTGTTTGGTTATTTTTTTTACTTTAAGAGTTTATTAATTAATTTTTAAGCAAAATTGTAATTAATTTTTAATTAAATGTATTGTTTGAATGTAATGTACACAAAACTGCATCACATACATATGGAAGTGGCCACAGTAACAACGGCTTGATGCTGTTCTTAGTCGTGTTTGTCAAAGAGAACTAAATCAGTTACCTCTTGTTCCTCTCCATAGCTACTCAGCAGTCTCATTATACTGTAGTACACATTTCACTGACTGTGCATGCAAAACAAACCCACGATATCACAACAAATTAAATGGAAACGATTAAAAAATGCACATCCCGGTGCCCAATAGGTGCTGGATCAAAGAGATATCTAGCAGAGTTCAATCAGACAGCTCACGTTACGAGTATTTCAATGCTGTGTGACGTTACGAGGCTCTTCCCCAGACTTATGATAAAAACAGAGAGATAAGCGTAGGAAACAAACAGAAACATCTAAAAGCTACAATCAGTATCTAAATGTGTATGAACGTATCACACTGTACCTCCCAGGAGTCTTGCCTGTGTGTGTATATTTGGAGCGGTGCATCACTGGAGTCCATCAGCACCCAGAGCCGACCCTCTGGGTCAAAGGTCATGTCCAGGGGGCAGTGGGGCAGGGAGCGCCTTCTGTGTGGCACCAGCTTCTCTTCACCCTCCTCGTCCACAGCGAAAAAGTGAACTGTGGACACTCTGAAGACACACAGGAAACATCAGTCAGCTGATCACTGGCTTGATCTGTCAGACCACTTCTGAATGTGTAGCTCCACTTTGTGCTCCTCTTTGCCTCTGACCTACATGTACAGTATATTCATATACAGTTCCGCAATGACCTTGTGCCTCTTTAGCTCCAAAAATACATTTCACGATCGGAAGCAAAAGTAGCTTTATGCCATCAGAGGTGTTATGTTACGTCAAAGTTAAAAGCAGCTTCCTGTTCACAGCAACTCTGAAAGAAGGTTTGGAACCAAAGACGTTTTTTCAAAGACACACACTGTAGAAGAAAAAAAGTAAGAAACTGAGTAGATGCTAGAGCAGCTTCAGAGGGACTGAAGGGGAACTGATGACATGTTCACTTACTCCTTCTGCAAGAAAAAAATCATTAAGTTGATTTCCCTTTTTTTCCCCTCTCAGTCTGTAATCACATTACTTTCCAGTACTGATAGTCAGAGGTGAAAAGTAATACAGTACATTTTCTCAAATACTGGTATTTGGTTGAGTTTTAACTACAGATGGTTATGTGAGGTGAGCCTTTTATTCCACTATACTTCGGAGGAGAATATTGTATTTTTCTCTCCGCTACATTCATCTGGCTCCTGACCTTTGCACTAGTGTCTTAGTAGATGATGTGACTTTGCAAACAAGTGATGAACTTATGACATATGATGCACTGCTGTAGGTTTAACTACTCACAAGTTTTTAATGTAGTGGTGACCTCATCAGGTCGTCAGTTACAACATTGAAATGTAGAGAATGACAATAAATCTATACACATCGATATTGTGATACAAGACAAGATATGATAACATGAATTAAGTGTTTTTCCTGGTTTGGTGATGTAATTTTCTTACCACACTGATACCAGCTCTTCTAATAGTCAATATATCCACATTAAGTATGATTATTTATCAAAAAATCTCATTATGTGAATTTCTTTTGTGAAATCGCCAATAGTCAACCCTTTAATATTGTTGTAATACCTAATATCGAGGTATTTGGTCAAAAATATCTTGATATTTGATTTTCTCCATATTGCCCAGCCCTACTGCTAATATAAATAACACTTATATCAGCAACAAGTAACAAGACATGAGGGTCATATTTATTAAGCCTGTCAGGAAATACTGTCAGTTGCACAAACTTTTGACGCGTGTGGAGTGTCTGGAGACAAAAAGAAAATGTTTAATGCTGCTGAAATTGTAATATTGGTTGATGAGAAGACACTTTTGGGACTGCAAGCGTATATATTTGTTTGTTTTCAGCTGAACAATAAGTTTTGTGATTGAAAAAGAGCAGTGGGAGATTTTTGGTAAAACTTGTTAGACTAGATTAGGTTTTATTTCTACTAACTTCACGGCCCACTTATGAATGACTGGTTTCAGAAAGGTAAAGTCGCGTGAAAAATAACAGACTGTTGTATTGCTACTCTTTTCTCTTGTGTTGTGGTGCTGAAGGGACTTTTTTGTTTAAAATGTTTCTCTCTCACTTGCTGTTTGCGTCTGACTTTAGTCTCTCCCCTTCTGCATGTTTCGTGGTCCGGCCAACAGTTTCATGCCGTTCCACCAATCTCATCTAACTCTCCTTTCTTCATCTACACTTCAAACACACGGGAAACAACCGAGTCCTACAACAACGGCCGAGGTTGTGAGAACTTAAGTCCCGTCTGTTCCCACTAGCTGCAGAGAATGACTGATACACACACTCACCTTTCACACTGCACAGCTACATGGCGAGCATCAGGAGAGCTGGTAATACGACACACAGTTGGCTTCTGGGAAATAAAGACAGACAGAGTGGTGGAGTCATCACAGATTTCTCATTGGTTAAAGCCGGTCTTTTTACTGGTAATTAATGAGTAGGAGCATCAACTTCGTGTTGATGGATTGAAACTTTATTTATTCAGAGGAAAGTGCCCTGAGTTTAAAGACCCCTCTAAATATCTCTAAGCCATGGCTTATAAGAGGATGGAGACCTTAAAGCTGCAATCAATATTTTTATATTCCCTTCTTTATCACATTAAACAAGATTGTGCTATGAACACAATAACAAAAATTATGTTTTGTGACAGCATTTAACAAAAGGGAGACAATTACAATTTCAAGCAGTTCATTCAAACTTCAAGCCTTGAAAACACCACATTAAAATTCTAGTATTTTCAAGGATTTCCAGCAACCGTACAAACTCTGATTCTCACCAACTCTGCAGTTCCCCTCCACTCTACGGAGCATTTTAGCATCTTTCAGCTCATTGTTTTGGTGCTAAGGCTGTTTCCAGTGAAAAAAGGTCTGATAAACATACTGTACTGTACACTTAAAGAGAGCACAGCTGATGTTGCCAGGAATAAGCTGTTGAAGAATGTCACAGAGAGGGACACCCATCTATTCATCAGGAGCGTGTACAGTCACAAAGATAATATATTACTTATCTAAAGGAATATAAATCTGAACCAGCCTATGCATTTGTTTTGGTCAGACCCTACTGGCAAATAAAATATACTTTTTACAGCCTAATAGATCACTCACATGCCAAATGTATGTTGAGAGTTATTGGTCACGATCATCATTCCTCCTCTTCATACTGACCGGGAAGTGATCCCTTCCTAACCAGACTACACTATCAAAGTTGTTGATTTGCACATGGACATAAATACACAGGCAGAGAAGCTTAGAGTTACAGTATGTGTGTGTGACCCGTACTACTATCCCTTTGCAACAGCTCAGCAAGAAACACTGTCCATAGAAACACAAAGAGGAGTTTCATACTAACAACAAAACTAAGAGTCTACAGTCGTGCTAGCAGCTACACACTGGTGCTTTAAGCTCAATCTCAGAACCCATTAGCTATGGGTCTGAGGACGATATGCCTCTGGTGGCAAGGAGTAATATTCCTGGTGTTCCAGTGTAGCCAGCGGATATCCGGGCCAGGACCTCCTCTTCCGTGTGCTGCTCATTGTTTACAGTCCGATTAGAACTTGAGACGCGAGAATGGAGTTGGAGTTGAGACGACGTCTAAAACTGTATTGTTTCAATAGTAGCCGCTTTACACTCAAATAAAAGTTTCTTTTTAAGTTAATAAAAAGCTAAATCGTTGTAAGACGATAGCCGATGGGTTCCGAGATTGCATTTCAGCCAATGCGTTCCGCCTATTTGCTATCGATGCGTACCGTTTACCTGCATGCAACCAAAGCCTGCTCAGACGTGATTGGTCAATACTACTCGGACTATGAACGTAAATCAGAACACTTCCGATATCAAAATCTTGTTCCGTTGCATTCATATGCAGAAATGTTTTGTAGAGATGACTTTCAGCTTAATGCTAACACATCTAAGTTTAACATGTCATATGCTCACGTTTGCTCATTAGCACAAAACATAAAGTACAGTATCAAATGTCATGGCAATCCATCCAATAGATGTCGAGACTTTTCACTCAATACCACAAACGTCAACCTGATTGTGGGATCACCAAAGACATCAGGACATGCTCCAGCTTTAATTGTAGGTCAGTGTTGTATGGTAAAACATGCTGTTACCGTGGTTACCTTCTGTTTGTCAGCCTCAGAGCTCGGTGTCTCTCCAAGCTCTTCAAGGTCCCAGCTCTGCAGCTTACGACCAGACTCATACTCCCACAGCTTCATGGTCCCGTCCTGACACACAAACACACGGAAACTCAACTGCACGTTGCCTTTATTTAATTGTCCCTGTGGAACCTCTGGGTCTGCTTTCAAATTTTGCCGTCAAAGTTAATTTTCGGTTAATCTTTGCGAAAGTAAAATACAAACTTGTGTCCGAGTAAATTTGTTAATTTTTTTCCGGTTTGTGGTTCAGGCAAAGTTTCATTTTTAAACTTTGCCTGTCCACATGACCTTGGTTTATTGATCAGCTTTGAAGAATGTAATGATAAGTATGATTTCCACCTCCAGCAACTCTGCCATCTCTCTACAGAGATGAAGATTGAGTGTTTGTAACACAAATATAGTATGTGGCAAGATGTGGGAAAACAAAAGGTCCAGTTTGTAGCTAGAAATTATGTAGCAGGTGACCCATCCATCCATGCATCCATCTTCAACCGCTTATCCGGGGTGGGGTCGCGGGGGCAACAGCTCCAGCAGGGGGCCCCAAACTTCCTTTT
>CALSBV010012161.1:223060-233262 GCA_943590825.1 Bovichtus diacanthus
TATATATATATGTGTATATATATATATGTGTATATATATATGTGTATATATATATGTGTATATATATATATGTGTATATATATATATATATGTATATATATATATGTATATGTATATATATGTATATATATGTATATGTATATATATATATTTATATATATACTGTTTTTAAATCCACCAAAGTCAGTATGCAGTAGCAGAAAGTATTTTAATTTGTGTTAGGGTAAATAAATATCCAAGTGAGTTTAGTGAGCTATTTACCGGGCATTGAAAGTCCAGTACATGCTGTCGCAGTAGTCTACGCCGGAAAAAGGCAGAGGACAGCGCATGTGGTTAAACTCCTGGAACGCCAGCACCTTTAGGAACGTAGATTGAGAGAAGTAACCACTGAGCTAAACCTATGTCGTATATAGAAACATAAACGCATTATGAAGGTGAGGAAGAAAAGTTAAATAGGAATAAAAACCGGTAAAACAATCCAAATTAAGCTGTGGCGTGAGTTTGCGATTAAAATTGCCAATATTAACCATTTTAACAGCATCCCTCATCCTTTGAAGACGGTAGACTACTATGTCGGGTAATAACTGCCGGTTTACATATTTTGCGTTCATCGGGTGTGATCCAAGTGAATTAATTGTGCGCCATCCAACGGATGTGTAGCATACAACAGGCAGCAATTATTATGAGTCTTTTCAGACAACAGTACGTCTCATCTGTGTAATATAATGACCATGTATTGTATATTAAAATTGCAATAACACCTATTTTAGCTATATCACGATGTCGTTGTTGAAAACTAGAGGCAAACGTTAAACTGAGATTTCTGCTTTCGAGTCACCTGGAAATTTGGATTCAGACCGACATAGTATGCATTCTGAGTAATAAACACACACGGATTAAGAAGACAGGGGTGACTGTATCTAAATAACGGTGACAGTGGTGACATGGTTTGTACCCAGCTGTGGTGTGCATACTGACGAGCGGACCTTGAAGTAACCATCTCTGCTGGCGACACACCAGCACCAAAAAAACTCAACATAGCACATATTTATATATCTAGCCAGAAACCTTTGAAATATTACTTATCTGTTGACTAAGTGCTGGCATATTATTATTATAAGGACAAAATCCATATATTTTGAATAATACGGTCCTCGAAGTGAGAATCCTTTGGTTGTGTTCATACCAGTATCACTGTGGAACCGCTGTGTTTACCTTACCGTTTCCGGCCGGAGCATAACACTGGGAACACGAAATGGCGACCTCCTTGCTGCGGTTCGGACGACTGGGTTCCCTCAAGGTAATAATAATAATTTCCTCCCACACGTTTTACATGTAGTCTGTTTGGATACCACGCCTTTATAGAGGTCAGTGATCGGAGACAGTGCACGTGACATACTGTACTCCATGCGAGTGTCTCCTTCGTACTGACCCCGAGGCGCCTTCTAATCACCACCGGGAAAAGGGCATAGACGGTAGTTATCTAACCTTAGCCACACCTGACGTAGCCTACACCTCAGCTACATACAGTACATACATACATTACTTCAAAAGTAACTCTTTATTTAATGTGCAAACCTGAACCAATGACACGAACCTGGTGAAATCTGCGAAAACGTTTCTGTGTACAAACTGTGATATGGTTAATTTACAACTGCATGACAGATATAAATGAATGTCAAAACACCGAAGGCTACAATACGTAGATTTGTCTTCTTTTTATTAAATAGATTTTTATTGCAAAGTATTTGACATTGCTATTGAATTTGTACCCTTACATTTGTTTAATATCATTAGCGGTTAGCGATAATCCAGTACTGTGACATTACATTACATTTAGCAGACGCTCTTCTCCAGAGCGATTTACAGTGAGTAACTACAGGGACAGTCCTGGAGCAGCTCGGGGTTAAGTGCCTTGCTCAGGGGCTCCATGGTGACAGCCTGCTATTGAACTCATGACCTTCCGGTGTTCTGACCACGAGACCACCACCACGCACCATTATATTATAATATATCGTGATTTCGTACATTTCCCAGAATTCTGATTATGGTTTAAAAAAAAAAAAAAACGCGTCTGGAATGTCTGTTGTTGGCTAACCTTGCAAATTAGGTACCTGACAAATCACATTTACTCAAAATTCATTTAAAACACAATATTGTCACAAAGAAGTGCTGCTCCAATACGTGACCAATACACCAAGACTTTACATTAATTCAACTGGGTCTCATGCGTCATCTGAGACCCGGCTTCATTCATCCTCCAGATGTTGTCAAATACATCAAATGAAGATATATTAAAAGGATATCAACCTGGATATGAATGATAAGGAACACATGTAACATTTGACACATTTAAATATTCTCATAATATACTATATCAAGGCTCCACCATCCTTGTTCTGTTTTTGCTTCATTTCCATGTTGAATGCGGTTGTCTGTGTATGTTTGGCAATCCTACAAAAAAGGTGTCTGTGCTCTTCCCCAGTTCCTCCAGTTGGAGAGCTGGAGCGTCCTGAGGAGTCGCTCGGCTGCTTCGTTCTGCACTCAGGCTGAAGAGCCCGCTCAGCCAGCGAAGAAGACAGAGACTGCTAGCAAGAGTAAGGCCATTTGATTCCGTTCACTTTATAAAGTTTGAAAAGTTTTTTGCTGGTTTGTTTCTATTGTGTAATAATGATGCTTTACCCATTTTTTCTTTTTTTTTGTGTGTTACATTACATACTATATGTGTATATATGGGTTATGATATAGTTTTGCTGATTTTAAAGCTTAATCTGTAACTCTTTTATTTTTTATTTTACAGTGTAGGAAATGTGCCTTAAGGTCTAACATTTGCTTTCTCTTTGTCGTCCATCCCATCCAGAATAATTCACTGTTAAAATGTAGTTTGTAAATGCTTGTGTTGCTGATTGTGTCTAATTGTGAATATAAATAGTATACAGTACAAACAAGGTTAACAGTAAGTTGCCTGTGGAAGTCACGCCACTTTACTGTAAATGTTTGTTCTTATTTAACCACTCTTGTCCTATTTACAATTTTCCTCAGCAGCAGATGCTTCAGATGAGAGAGCAACCTTGCTAGCCTACAAGACAGCAGTTGCCTTCCCAGTTAAATTTTCAGAGCCTGGAGTTTTCCCAATACAGTCTCTAGGTGTAACTGATCCAGTGGCCAGCCCCAGTGCCACTGCAGAAACAATTGTAGCTGCAGCAGCTGCAGCGCCTGTCACTGCTGCCAGTGAAGCAGCTGTAGCTGAGCCAGTGGCAGCAGAGACTCCAGCTGCTGACCCAAATGTTGCTCAGGTTATCGCTGACCCAGCTCCACCTGTAGTTGAGGCAGCTCTCCCAGCTGATGAGCCCCTGTTTGATGCAAGCAGTAAAACCTCAGCACCAGACGACACACCAGTCGCAGCCTCCACCACAGACGATGTAGCCGCAGCCACCGCAGCCTCCTCTGAGCCTGTTGATCCAGCAAATGACGGATCATCATCCTCCTCATCATCCAGCGACTCTGACTCTGACTCTGAGGACGAGAAGTCAGAAGTGAAGACTGAAACCAAGGCCTCACAACCAGAAGTGTCAGATTCCACTGTGAAAGAAGTAGCAGATGTCCAGGAGGTCACATCAGAAGTGAACAAAGACACTAATGAAGCCAAGAAGGTAGTTCCACCAGAACCTGAAGCTACTCCCACTTGTGCAGCAGCAGTATCTCAAGTCACCGTCGAGGTACTCAGTATTACCTCTGAGGAGTTAGTCGACCCCGCTCCTGAGATCTGCACTGCCAACAAAGACACTGTGACCAGACCTGAAGTTTCAGCTGAAGCTGCAGTGGAAACCGCTACTGAAGTAAAGGAAGACGTTGCATCTCCTGCCATCCCAGATTCTCAAGTAGAAACTTCAGCTGAAGTTGTGATCGAGGCTTCAACTCCAGAAAAAGCCCAGACTGACGCTTCTGTAGAAACCACGGAGCCTGCCTCTGCTGAAGCCCTTGTAGAAGCTACTGAAGCTGCCCCTGCAGAAGCTGCTGCAGAGCCTGTAGAAGCTGAAGATGCTCCTGCTGAAGCTGCTGCAGAGACTGCAGCTGAAGTTTCTGCTCCTGTGGAGAGAACAGAGGAGCTGGTGGACCCTGCTCCAATCATAGCTGAAGCTGCAGGAGAGGAGCTGCAGGCGGACGCCCCAGTTGAACCATCTGAGGGTACACACTACACCACCCTATTCCCCAAATCTCTACCTGTCCTTTTCCTCTCTGTGGATATTTGAGCCCATACAGATGACCATACTGTTCTTTCTATCTTTCACAACACATTCGGTGTACTGTTATAGTGTTAACCATGTGTCAACTCCTTCACATACAGTAGTTGCTGTGGCTTCCACAGCTGTTTAAATATCATCCCTGGATTGTTTTTAAATATCACTGTGACATCTAACCTCCCTTTGCCTTAGTATTCAGTTTAGTTGATTTTGTATGAGGTAGGTGTAGTGTACATGTTCTTTAACCATATTTGCAGGGCTTTTTGGTGCAATCTTTTTCCATATCTATTTTCTGCATTTCACTATTTCCTTTGCTTGCATTCTGCTAATTGAAATGTAGACGTGTCTGTCTTTAAACCGCATAACTATGTTGTTGCTGTCAACGTATGCTCAACTAGAAGTAGCTGTTGCACACACTGACAATAATCCTGCTTGTTTCTGCTTTCTTTCCCTCTTTTGATCTACCACCTATCTTTATTTTAAAAATCCCCCTCGCTTAGCCTCCCTGCAGTTGCCAAATCCATCTTTGCTCACAGAATATTTCTGTGTGTGTGTATATATATATATATATATATATATATATATATATATATATATATATATATATAAAATATACAATATTTCTTTTTGATATATTGCTAACTTCGGCTCATTCTCGTCATTCATAATGTCTCTGTGTGAAATATGGGTTACATGTTTTCTGAGTTCATGTTAAGGTTAAAGGTAATAATGCTATTGTTTGGATTAATTTTGCCAGGTAGTGTTATTGCTGACAGTAATGTTAGAGTGCACATGGTCGTACTGTGTTACAGTGAAGACGTATCCCTGACAGCAGTTGGACGAGTAGAAGCTGGGAGTTGTTTGGTGTCAGCAGAACAGTTCAGGAAGCAGGATTACACAGTCGCTAAAATGTTTTCAAAAAACAATAGATCATAGTCATTATATGAATACTGTATGTGGATGTGATTAGCAGCTACCAACCAATGTTTACTAATGGATGAGATTCAAATCCTAAACATTCCTGTAACTACAGCCCTTTGGTACGCTTTTTAGCCCAACACGTATCTGACCAACTGGGTAATTCTGCTTCCTGGAACAACACCTACCTCACCTTGGTCATTCATTTCACCACTTGTGAATCTTTCTTTTTTTTTTTCACTACGTGAATCAGTTCTCTACCCTAAAGCATTTGGGATAAGCAGAGTGTCAATTAATGAAAAAATGTAAATGTGCGTCAACTGTATTTCTCTGTGATAGTGGATTTGTAAGATCTTTTTCAATGTCTCACATGTTGTTTATAACCTTACTGTCACAGCATGCTAAGGGATTTTCCAGACATATATAGATGTAAAAGTAAAATAAAGAACATTACGCACCTCTATTTAGTCAAAGGCATCAAAGCCTTGTCTCCAACACACTATCATTTTGACTTGCTGCCAGTATCATTATTTCTCTACTGTCTTTATTGTCTGCAAGCAAGTTTACCTTCACATACTTTTCCTTGATCGTTGAGGCTTTTCACACCAGTGTGTCTCCACACTGTTGGGGATAATGTGGCTTACTGCCGTAGGAAATGCCCCGCAATAAACCATCTTTGTCAGCATGTGTGACTATGTAAATGTGCTGTCCCTTAAAAAAATCTTTTTAAATATTTACAAAGCAAGCCACATTTTTGTTCTAATTCTATAGCTTATCAGGAATGGCTAGATAGATCAAGTCTTGATTACAACTTTTGTTGCCTAAAAAAATCAGTAACAGTGATGAAGACGCAGGAGTAGACCCAGTATTGCATTTGGCTAACCTTGTGCTTTTTTTGTTTTTGTTTAAATGCATGAACAGCAGGAAGATTTGTCAACTTGCCTTTGTACCAGACTCACCTTTCTCACATGTTTTTTTGTTTCTTCCTCTCCTTCTGCAGAGACTGCAGCAGCGGCACCTCCAGAGCCTGATGAGCCTTTTGACAACAGCACTTATAAAAACAACCAGCACCACAGCTACTCCCCCTACACATTTGCAGACCTGGATGTAGAGATGGCTAAATTCCGCCTCCCACAGCCGTCCTCCATCAGACACTAGAGGAGTTGGCTTGGCTGCAAACCTTTATATTGCTTAAAGATGATGGTGATGGTGTTGTCCCTTTTCATGATGATCATTCCCTCACCTGTCAGATCTGAATAATAGTCTGCTGTTAAAATGTTGTATTAATAAAGTACACAAATGAGAAATGTCTGTTTTGCTTGTTGTGATTCTGTTTTGGTTTATATAAAGGGATAGGCAAAGATCAAACGCTTCTTTTATGCTGCTTTTCTGCCTTGGGGGGTAATTTGAATAGAGCTGAGTGTGCAAGGGGTTTATCTCTGTTTCTATTTGAATTATTACAATGTTCACTCCCTTAGCCCGCCTGCTTGCACATAATGTCCTAATTATCCTAGCTATATGCGTTCTTTTAGGAGTAAACAATCAGCATCTGTTGTGTATAGGATGAGAGAATATGCATAAAGGAGTGTAAAGCTGGAGCTATACATAGAAAATGTGTTGTGTAAACGGGGGCAGTGAATTGCGTTTGCCAAGCAAAAAACCCAGGAGGGCGCAGAGGGACAGGCAGCAGGACGTCATGTCTCCGCCCACATCATAAATATTCATGAGCCAAGCGCCCTTGCGTGCCCTTACGCGATGACGCAACGCGACAACTGCGGGTCCCGATTGCTGCAGCCGCTTGTCAGTGTGACGAAGATTGGCACTCAGGTAAGCTGTCACTCAAAATCCCTCTTTTTCCGTTCCCTATCAATCAAACAATCTGGGCCGCACGCAAAAATGCCCCGGGGCGAGGAGCGCGGACCTAGTCAGGGCAGCGGAGGGTGTTTTTGGAAGGGAAGCAGAAGCGACAGAGCTCCGGGAAGAATAACACAATCTGTATATAAGGGAGGGAGGGAGGGGGGTAAAAAATATGTCGGCGTTTTGGGGGCAGAGGAGGATTGTGGAAAAGCAAAGGGCGAGAGCTAGAAACGAGGCCCGACAGTTGTAACGTTAGCACTGAGGGGAGGGGAAGGAGAGGGCAGCTGTCCCCGCTTGATTGATTGACTGGTGTGGGAAGGATTTGAGGATCAAGCGGGCTAGCCTGGTGTGCAGCCAATGCTTTTGATATCATTGCAGTCTAATTACTGTGTACAGCTGTCAAGAAAAGCATATTCATTTAAAATGTTAATTGAAAAAACTATCGCTCTTGAAGCCGTTTTGTTATATGGGCAAACGACTCTCTTCGTATCAATCCGCAGCGGGGTCTTTTTTTGTACCTGGCTAGCTAGGTTAGCTTGTTTTTTTGGCAGTGATCCCCCTTGCTAAATATGGCGCGTCACATTTGGCTTCACCGTACAGTATGAGAAACACTTATAAGTTAACAGTTAGCTACCTGCCTAACGTTAGCTGTAGCTCGGCCAGACTGTTGCTCTTTTTGGTTAACCTTTGATTTGTGTTTGCGAGCTAACGCCAATGTGGCGTTGACGTTACAGGCTAGCTAATAAATATTGTGGAAAAAAGGCTTACTCCCGCCGAGCTGCTTTGTATGTGAATAACACTAACATTATTGTAGTGGGAGGATAGTTGGCTGATGTTAGCCCGAAGGCCTTTTAAAACTTTTATCTACCCTTGCCGCCACAAAAGGTAACAGCTAACACAGGGCTAAACGCTAAGTTCATCGTGGTGGGTGTGTTAAAAGCCGAAGCAGGGTAACGTTATTATAGATAACTATTATAACAGCGCGCCTCACGATCCCTATATCAATCTCCTTGTTTTAAGGGTGGTGGGAACAGAAATATTTATGAATATCGACGAGGTATATTGAAATAAATGAGTAAACGCAGTCCCTTCATATTTAACGTCACTCCTCAGTGTTTATTCCGGAGGGTGCCCCCACGTTCCCTTCTTTTGCCCAGACGTATGTGCATATATCAAACATTTAAAAAAAAAAAAAAAAAAGTGTTACATGATATTTTATGTATTCATTACTTATGCTTTTGTTTTACATGGCCTTCAAACGCTACACTTGTGTGGGTCCTCTTAAGAGTACATTTGATCATGTGTCGGTGTTTAAACCTCTGACAACGTTATTAATATTTATATTAATATTATTCAGCATTAATGTTCAACATCAATTATTTATAATATGGAAATACGGTTGTTCATTCTCCCTTATTCACACCAGCCCAGTTTACAAAGCTAATGATAAACCTTCTGACTTCATGATAGTTACGTTTTCAAAAGTTGTTGTGCCTGCACTCCAGGCATCTCTTCCAGGTAGTCTAACGGTTAACTATGTGTATTGTGTAGGTTGGCCACCTGTCCCCGCTCTCTATAATGCCCCAGTGTTTGCAGCATCTGCAGTGAACGTGATGGCAGCCCAGTCGGTTTCCATAGACAAGTACCCAAACGGAGAGCAGCAGGTGGGTGAGAGGGAGACATTTGGTTTAGACCTCTAGGCTTACACAACCTGCTCCAAACTGAACTGCACTTTTTTTTTTTTTTTTTTTTTTTTAAATAACCAGCTTTCAAAAGATAATCAACCTGAAAAGAGAGAGTTTCTGTAATTACACCTAAATGTTTCAGGCTACAACTTTCTGTATTCTGCACTCTTTGCTCATGGATCCCCCAGTTATTTTTAGTGGTGATAAGTCAGCCTGGTTCACCAAACAAAGGGGAATTCTTTATGCTTGTAACGCTAGAGGTGACGTTAATGCTATTACATCAGTTTTAGTAATCTGTTGGCAGAGTGCAATGTCTGTCTGGCGGGCCACGACAAATAAATCAATGTATGAGAGACACTGATGTTGTATAAAGCTCTTTTTTTTTGCCTACTATTTCTGTGTCTGAGCTTATGTAAATTGCTTACAAAACATCATTATTCAAGTGCCAAATTTGGGGGTGTTGAGAGCTGAGAACGATCTATGACTAATGAGAAATGTTCCACCCCAAGCAAGTGATTATTTTTAGCTACTTTGTGCTCAATCTCATTCATTGTTGGTCTCAGTCACATGGTTGGGGATGGGATTTATGCTCCTGGAAGGGATCCTGGGTTGCGAGTAGGCCGGCACGGTGTGAAAGTAAAGGAGGACAAACCTGACTCCTACTCAATGAGTGAGCCTCGAGTGGAGTAGTGCAAAGGCTAAAGTCACATTTTAATGTGTCCTTTTGTTTACATTAAGTGAAGTTTGGTGTACACAGGCTCTGGATTAGTGTTAGAAATCAACACTGTCTAGATGTATTAAAGCTATAGTATGCTCACAGAGCAATGACAAAAGACCTGAGGGCATGAAAGAATGCAGACGCGTGTAATTGCATCTTTCCACAGGAGATGCACAAGTCTTTTTCAGGTCAAAAGTTTTTAAGTGCAACAGTAATAAACTGTCCAGTAACTCTAATCAAAGAGCGCTGATGCAGGACTAACAATGTGTATCATACCTCTTTCTGCCTTGTTGTTGATCACAGTAAAGAAGTCTTCATTCTTCTTTTTAAAAAAAGAAATACATTTAGTGTTGTGTGAAAAATGCATAGTTTTAGTGGTTTTCAGAGCATGTCCTCATGACTCTCCAAAGGGTTCCTATTGAAATAAGGCTCTGTTCAGCTTTGCCTTCCAGCTGCTCTTGGTATTCACATGATGTCTTTATGTCTCATTCTCCGCCTTTCTCTTCACCTCTTCTGTCTGTTTTTGTCACTCTGTCGCTTTTTTCTCTGTTTTCTCTTTTTTCTCTTTTTCTGCAGATGCAAGGTGTGGTAAAGGTAGACGGGGATTCCGAGCAGAAGTTTATTGAGGGGACGTTGGCAGAGGCGCCCAGCCCGGCACCCACAGAGCCACAGACACCCATGGACGCGGACAAAGCCTCCATATATCGGTGTGTGTGTGTGTGTGTGTGTGTGTGTGTGTGTGTGTGTGTGTGTCTGTGTGTGTGTGTGTGTGTGTGTGAG
>CALSBV010012161.1:233662-259081 GCA_943590825.1 Bovichtus diacanthus
CTCTCTCTCTCGCTCTCTCGCTCTGTGTCTCTCTCTCTCGCTCTCTCGCTCTGTGTCTCTCTCTCTCGCTCTCTCGCTCTGTGTCTCTCTCTCTCGCTCTCTCGCTCTGTGTCTCTCTCTCTCGCTCTCTCTCTGTGTCTCTCTCTCTCGCTCTCTCTCTGTGTCTCTCTCTCTCGCTCTCTCTCTGTGTCTGTGTGCCCTGACACTAAAGTATCACTAGGACATGTCACATGAGAGTTTCTCCCCTTTGTTCATGTGACTTTAATATTGCTCTCTGGCATTTGAAATGTGCAGTGTTGTTTCTTGTATTTTTGTTTATGTTCACACTACCCACTTACAAACACATCACATAATATTGACATGCTAGGGTATCTACAGTATCAGCATGTGTTTTCATATACACTTAATGCTTTTTCGCACCTTCCACAGGCATCCCCTGTTCCCTCTCTTGGCCCTGCTGTTTGAGAAGTGTGAACAGTCCACGCTGAGCTCGGATTGCATCACCTCGGCCAGCTTTGACGTGGACATTGAGAACTTTGTCCGCAATCAGGAGAAGGAGGGCAAACCCTTCTTCAGCGAGGACCCTGAACTCGACAACTTGGTGAGAAACCTCAGTTCTCTGATCTGTTTTTTTTCACTGGTACACATTGCTCTGGACCATAATTAACCAAAAGTATTTCAACAGTGGTAGTTGGCAGCATAAACGTTTCAAGTTCTTTTTGAGTCAACCATGTTGTTGACAGAGCCAGATCTGACTAGTGGTAATTTCCCACTGTGATTTGGACCCTCAGCTCCCATTCATATGATGTGTAGGTTTATTGTTTGGACTAATAACATAAGCAGATGACTGAAAATTAGTTTTAGTTCTGAGGCCAAAAACCAAGGATGTGAGGTATTTCACAAAGAAATACAAAATGGAACCCCCAACTCACTCACACACTCGCTAGTCGGTGACCTTTAATCTCAACAGCACGGTGAGATTGTACGACCTCCTCTGCTGCAGCCCAGTGCCCAGAAGCATGACCAGGACGCACACGTTTTGGTTCTCTGACTGTGTGGAAGCCTAATGTTTTCACATTTGATGAACAAAGGCCCTGTCCACACCCAGTTACACAGCAGTAAACTAAAAGTGAGATTGTTTTGACAGTGGATTGTGTGTGCAGGAGGCAGTTCAATCATGTCAGTCTGCCCGTCAGACCTGCACTGTCACCACTGCTAGCTACAGTAAACACATCCACTGTGGTGTCATTGTCACACAATGGGCAAGTGCCGATTTGAACTAAATTTTTGTGCTGCTCATCGAGATTCAGGTTGCATTCATACATTTAATATTGTGTGATAATATTGGGCATTATTGTCCCTACTGGTTTTCCATCATACTTTACAAACGTCCAGTATTAAAAGGTCTAAAAATGCCTTCAATGTAACCTGGTGAACTCTGCAGAAACACTGTAACAACGTGCTTTACATGGAGGTACAAAACAGACAAGTAAAATACAGGGATAAAATCAGAAGAGAAATGAACAATATGAAATGAAGTTGGACAGAAGTGAGACACTTAAGAGAACACAAATGGACAAACATTCAGCTTCAGAAAGTTTCCCTTAGACTACCACAAACCTTCTTTATACTACTAACCTCTAGATGGTGAAAGCCATCCAGGTGCTGCGGATCCACCTGCTGGAGCTGGAGAAGGTGAGTGACCTGTGTAAGGACTTCTGCAGCCGCTACATCGCCTGCCTCAAGACTAAGATGAACAGCGAGACTCTGCTGAGTGGAGATCCGGGTAGTCCGTACTCCCCCGTACAAGGCCAGGTCCAGGGCTTTTCCCCCATCAAGACTCCGGTATGGACTGTAGGTGAACTGTACACCTCACACACACATGAGGGTGCAAGAATCAACTACCACAACAAATTGGGTCTGTTAGTGCCTTTTTAAAGTGAAAGTCTCATACTTGACACTGACAATGTTGTGGTTTTTGGATTCTTTACCTTTTTTAATGCATTTCAGCCTATTTTATTCCTCTAACCTGCTTCAGAGTTTTGGCAAGTTCAACATCACTGTGCTTTAACATCAGAGCCATTAACATGGAAAACATCCACGTGTCTTTGGCTCGTTCTGTGTTGCAGACTCCCAGCTCTATCTCGGGGACCATCAGTCCCCAGGGTCAAATAGTGGTGCCAGCGTCAGCCCTGCAGCAAGGAAATGTTACCGTGACGGCCGTCAACCCCACCCAGGTGGTCGCAGGTGTGTCACCATGGCATACAACCCCTCCCTCAGGTACTGTACTGTTCTGACTGCAGCATGTTGTCATGCACTAGTGGGACACTGCTCAGTGTGTGTGTGTGTGTGTGTGTGTGTGTGTGTGTGTGTGTGTGAGTATCTACAGTCTGTGTGTGTGTGTGTGTGTGTGTGTGTGTGTGTGTGTGTGTGTGTGTGTGTGTTTTCCAGGTGGCACGGTGTACCAGCCTGTTACAGTCGTCACTCCTCAGGGCCAGGTGGTAACACAGGCTCTTTCGCCCGGGACAATACGCGTCCAAAACAATCAGGTAATTTATCTCTCTTTGTGACTCTGATGCCGGTGTACATTCTACACCAGTGCTCCCTAAAATGGCAAATTGTTAGCAATTGATTTAAAAGTTTTAAAAATCAAGTACATCTGAGCAGAACAATGTGTTGTTGGTGACAGACGAAGAGAAAAGTGGCTAAATGTCTGTCTACTCAGCTCCAGCTGCAGTTTCACCAGGACTTGAACCTGTTTAATCATGACGACAACTCCACCAAGAACAAACGTGGCGTTCTACCCAAACACGCCACCAATGTCATGCGCTCGTGGCTCTTCCAGCACATCGGGGTGAGTGTGTTTGCATCAAGTCTTTGCCTGCGTAACTCTGCCCTCCTTAACAAAAAAACGCTGACGCATTTCTTCCCCCGTACTCTTCTGTAGCACCCATACCCAACAGAGGATGAGAAGAAACAGATTGCCACTCAGACAAACCTGACACTTCTGCAGGTCAACAACTGGTGAGTTTGGCCCACAAGAACACAATCCTGCACCATTTAAAAGTACCATCCCAAGTTCACGACCGTCCAGGGACATTTATCATGTCCTTTTCTGCTCCTTGTGGTCAGTCAACTGACTATGAGATGAGTTTTTCTGCTGTTTTCACTGATAAACAATTTACTGCAAACTACTTGCAGTAGTGATCCTTTTTAAACTCTGGGTAAAGTAAAATCAGAGATTTGTTTCTAAACACATTATAGATGTTAGAAAAGCATTGCTGAAAACATGTGAAAAGACTCTGAACTATATAGCACTAAATTGTGGAGTTAGGCCTTTAAACTATTTTTCACCAGGATTTTTTGGGAGGGCCTGAAATCATGGCTCGACAATTTTGAAACCGAATTTTCTATACTTGCCGATTTTTTTTTTTTTTCTCTCTTTTTTTATTCAAATTTGGCTGCGTTATAAATAACACATTTCACAGTTTCTGTGGTGTGACAAACTCTGAACATATATTTATCTTTGCTTTATTCTGACTTGGATAAAAGGCTGACTGTAATTCGCCATCTCTCTGTAAATTGAAAGCTGTTTTGAAACTGTTTTTACTCAGACATGCAGGAGATGATCACAAACCCATTCCAGCCAGCACCCTCACAGATCTGTGTTGTCTTGTCTCCAGGTTTATAAATGCACGGAGGCGGATCCTGCAGCCCATGTTGGACGCCAGCTCCTCTGAGACGCCAAAAGCCAAGAAGAAGACTCCTCAGAACCGGCCACTGCAGCGCTTCTGGCCTGACTCCATCGCCACAGGGGGAGGAACCCAGCAGCAAGTTACCATGCCAGACGGTACGCAGCAGTGTTTTCTATGTACACTTTGTAACGTACAAGAAATGATAATGAAATAGTCTTTATCCTGTGTGTCTTCTACACTCAAACATTCCAATGTGTCAACAAGTCGCCTGCCTCGATTATGATCGGCATCATCTCACAAGTCATTTGGTAAAAATGTCACTGTTCCTGATCTTACAAAATGCCAACAATGGAAACGCTGCATCCTATAAAGGCATCAGTCCCAACTTGTTTTGTATTAAAGTCCAGCACAATGTCCATCATAATGCAAAGTACAAGTGATCAAACGTTGTAAATAAGTAGTACAAGTAGTAGTTAGTAGTACGAGATCATCTTTGTAACAATGAAATATTTTGAGCTTCCTATAGCTTTAAAGTCCATCAGAAATGAAATGGTATATTTCTTGTAATAAATCAGAGGGTCACACTGAGCCAGACAGCAGACATTCACATTAACTCACATTCCTGCTAAAGTCTCCTTTCTATCTAACCTTCTAACTTGTCCTGCACTGTAGCTTGTTGAACGAGCCACCACACAAACATTAGCGGGGGAACATTAGTTTGCAGGCTAGAGGGCTTATTAGCTGCTGCTTTGTGCGCCCTTCATAAAATGAATATTTTTGTAGGCTGTTTTTTTTTTTTTTAAGCCCTAGTAATAGGCCTTTTAATGATTAATTGTTTCCTCTCTGTCAGGCACAATGGTGACGATGAACATGGAGAGTCTGCAGAGCCTGACGTCAGACGGTGCCACACTGGCGGTACAGCAGGTGATGCTGGGAGGCCACAGTGAAGATGAGTCGGGGGACAGCGGAGATGAGGACGATGACGCGGACATGGCCGGGCTGGGCCTGGACAACAGCGACTCATTGCAGTAGAGGACACACTCCCTCACACTCTGATCTACACACAAAAAATGCGTAAATAGGTCTCCAGCTTAAGTGTGTGTGTTCTCAAACACGCAAAGAATCCTAGTACAGACACACACATTAGGTTTACATAGAGCACAAAACTACAGGACATCACGCTCCTGCACTCTTCCAACCCTCCACCCTGCTGAACGGCGGTTTATGCTGCGTGTGTGTACATCAGGAGTTTCATTTCAGAAACCCTTTTATAATTATTTAGTTGATGTATGCGAGTGCACTTTTTTGTATATTTAAGCTCAAAAAGATTAAATCAAACAAACAGAAGAAAAAAGAAGTGTTAAACACTCGAAGCAAGTTTGTATGCTCCGTTAAGAAATGTTGACTGATTTATGATTTGTTTTCTCGGCCCCTGTTCCCCGTCCCCAGTTGAATTCTCATTTTGGATGCCAACAATTTTCAAGTTGTATCTGTAAGGGTTTGTCTTCACTTTTTGCATGCTTGTGTTTTGAGTAGATGTGCGCACTCCATGGCTCTCACACAGGCCCCTGCAGGCCAAGCAGAGCCCAAGTGGAGAGATGAAAAAAAAAAAAAAAGAGAGATGCTTATTTTTATATACAAACGTATGAAATTTGTGTTTTTTGTTTAATTTTTGTGTTCTCCTGTTTTGTAAGGAATATTTATGTACAGATTCATAATTAAAACTAGCAACCCTGTTTTCCAGGGTTCTTTGAAGTTTTCTAAAAAACAGAAAAAGGAATTGAATGCTGATGAAAATTGCTATTTAAATTGGTTTTAAACTTACAATACTAACAAGGCCTTACCTGTGTTCTTTTCTAAAGAATTCTTGCCAAGAAGCACAAAAAGAAAGTCTGACCCTTGGTGAAATTGGTCAAAAGAACACTAAACTACAGAACATGTGTGGTTCTGTAAAGCATTAATAATTTTACTTTGTGTACTGCAACATCTCAGTTATGTGAAGTTATCTTTCACAGTAACTAAACTGCAGTGCTCAGATTTCTTACATACACTTTTACCCTCATTGTGTATACCATACATCACATCTTTTAATCATTTGACAGTAGTAGCATACTTTCTCAAATGCACAATCCAGAACACTATGCTAATCACACAATCACAAGGGTCTGGGTAACCACAGTGAGGTCTGAACATCATCATCAACAAGAAGCAGTGGACTTTTTGCACGCGTTAAACTTTTATTTATGTACACGTACATGCTGCGTTGAAAACAAAGAGCCGGTGGAAAGTTGGGCTCCTTGTTCACTGCCTGCCTGAAGGACTGGGACTGAGCGCTGCAGGCTCTGTTGGTCCCCCTGCCACTACAACCACATGTAGTGAAAGATTTGACCTCTATCAATATGTTGATATTACTTCACAAATGGGGTGCCTCTTGTTTGAAAATCTGTAATATTGTACTGTACAACAATTGTCTGTCATTAGCTGCAGTAATCTAGTTCATATTCCTCTTGTACAATTGAGACTTGAAATGGTTATTTCATGCAGCCTGAGGGTGTAGTGACTCTGGGTGGGCTCTTGGTTCCTCACTTGCGTCTGTCTTGCTTTTTATGAAGCGTTGTTCACTTTTCTCTTGTCTGTTTTGCCTTAGAGCTTTCTATTTTGGAATAAACGATGCCTAACACTCTGCTGTGCACCGTCTCTCTGCTCCCTCAGCTTGGCCCCCAAACAGGATTTGTGTGGATCAAAGGCCATTCTCATTTAGTGCTATTGTTTTCTCTGTTGTCAAATGTGGCAACATCCAAACATCATCCTGTGAGAAGTAGCGAGGTGCTTCAGTTGTCTGTGCTCAGAGTTGGAGGGTTGTGAGCCTCTTCTCTCTGAAAGAAGAACATAGAAATGGACAATTTGAACCCAATGGACAGACATGGAAACATGTAGTGGGAATGATCTGGTTGTGACAACTGACAAGGTCTTTACAAACTTATGGCAAAGCATTGTTCACTTTATTTTAAACATTTCTAAAACTCCCAAATAGGCAGAATGTTGTTAAAATGATGCATAATGCAATGTAAAACCATTGCACCGTGGGTTTGGATTTGCAGAATATACAAACACTGTTTAGTCAAGAGAAGTTATATTTCTAGATTGACTTGAGGGGACTGAAGTGGGTGAATTGTAAAGATTGAATAGCTGCAAAAAATTAACATAAGGAGTGTCATTCAACACCTGTTTGCTTACAAAGTCTTGCAATCAATTTTCACTCATCTCATAGTGACTGAAGTTCTGAGATTTTGTGCGTGGTAACCGAAGAGTACATGGAAAAGAGCCCAGTTTATTTACTCGCATCACACAATCTTAATGGTGAAAGGAACTTGGTGTCAAGCATATCATTTCAAAGCTTTTACAATATAAAGACAGCTGCTGTACTCAGATTCCATTAAGGATAAGAAGCAGCTGTTGGTCAAACATCACTAAACAAGGTCACCAACAGCTGGTGCTGTGCAGCGGGCAATTAGTCGAGGTTTAGCAGAAGAAACAGTGGAAGTCCTCACTCAGAACAACCTCATGGCCATAATAAAGAGTGCCATAATATCATTACTGAACCTCTCCTAATACTGCTATTCCCACTTAAAAGTCATCCATTGTTCTTTACTATTTTAAGTAGGACTCATTTGCGGTCCCACAACTTTTTTTTTAAACAAAAAAACATGGCTGACTGAGTGATCGTGTACAGTTTAGCTCTGTTCACTCCAGCAGAACATTTTACACGGACATTCTGTGAAGATTCAGACGAGAGTAAGAATCCAAATCAAATCTGAGCTGAGTGGAGACCTGCAGCGGAGCGGTGACGTGTCAGGAGTCATTATGAGCCATGCTTTCCTCTTTTTTTTTTTTTTTTTTTTTACCACGTACCCTGAAAATGAAACGGCTCAATGGAATCATTCATTATATTATTTACACCTGTGCTTTACCTCTATCGTCACTATACTGTAAACACTGTCAAGTTATTTAGAACTACTTTGTAGCCTTTCTTTGACTGAATGCATCCAGTGTTCTTTAGTATCCCAAACTCAATGTGTGTGTCCTGCAGAAACATGTCGACCACATGGTGACTAGTCTCTAGTTCTCCAAAGGCCAAACCTTTTGAAGGTCTGGTCCTGGACACAGCTTGTCATGTACTGACCTCCATCTGTTGGCGGATCCAGCTGAGCGACTGTATGATGCGTGTGTAAACACCCGGCTTGTTCCTCATAGCACAGCCGATCCCCCAGCTGGTCGCACCAACCAGCTTCCATACAGACAAGTCCTCACAGGCCAGAGGTCCTCCACTGTCCCCCTGGACACACGCACGCACACACACGAAAACGTCACTCCCCATCTCACTAAGCACATCACCAATGCGTCACAGCCTCATAAACAGATGACATGCAGCCGAAGGAGAGAGAAGATCGTTAAATTTTTTGTCATGACATATTTTTGTGACATTTTATTTCATAGGTCCCATAGTTTCCTATTCATTTCCTAGAAATGAACAGATCATTTTAAAACTGTAAACTCCTGGAGAGACTGATTTGGTTCTCTTGCTAAAATAAGTTTAGCTGATTAAATGAATTGTCTTCAGCGTGAACAAGAGACAGTTTTAGTCAGTGTAGAGCAGCTGAACATAACATGGAAAAGTAGTTTTTCTGTTTGGTTATAGATTACATGCAAGCATACAATTCAACAAATGTTAAGACTTCCAATAACGAATAACTTGTTTTTCCAGTCATGATTGCAGCAGGTCCTTGTGAATAAAAAAAAAAAAAATCAACAAAATTAACATAACTATTAACAATTGCTTATAAAATCTCTGTGTTTTGTCTATCATTTCTTTCTTAAATACAAATTTGATCTTTGTAGAAGAAATGTTGCAAGAACGTGATAATTAAAACAGTTAAGACCACAAGGGCTTTATAACAAATTAAAATCTAGGATTATATCCTCTTTTACTCCTGTCATTTTAGTAACCCGGATTACTTTTTAGAATGGGGTCCTTGTGGTCTTTTATCAGATAGTAAAAAAAACACCTCATTCTGTTCTTCCAGATTACAGATAATATTGAGAGAAACACTGCTCTGTTATATTGTTTGAATGTTTCCAGTATGAAGAAGCAGCTCATCAGTCGCAATCAGTGCCTTGTGCCAGGATTCCTGCCTCGCGGGGCTTCTCCTCTGCTCTGAAATCACACTGACTTGGTGTTTAATGCTTAAAGACAGCCATCTGTACCTGGCAGGAGTCGGTTCCTCCCTCCAGGTATCCTGCACAGACCATCCAGGAGGAGATGAAGCCCTGGTAAACCTGTGGCTGGTTGCAGGTCTTAGTGGAAAGCAGCGGCACCATGGCCGAGCGCAGAACCACACTGGTCTCTCCTGGAAAGCATGCCATTGCAAAGATGTATGTATCAGAGAGGGCAGGAACACAAATGTTATTACATTACACCAAATTGTTGCTGGGTGTAATGTAATAACGCTCACAATGCTGCGGGTGAAATAAAAGACTAGAAATCATGTTCAGACTCACCTTCATCCTCAGTTGCTCCCCATCCAGAGATCCAGCACATGGTGCCCTCCTCAAACTCCTCGCCATAGTTTGGCAGACAGATGGGCTCCACATAGCCTACAGAAGAGAATTTTTAATAATTTTTTAATTCTCCAAGACATGCTGTGTGTGCAGTTTCCACCTTAACCAACATCAATCAATCCTACAGCCAAATCCTGTTTTCAGCTGGTGGCTACTGCAGTTGGGACTGAAATGACACGGCAGTCAGATTCACACAAGCAACACCATTTACAGTATCATGTGAAGAAGTGAAAAAAGGTGAAGACTGATGATACTTCAGACAACTGATACACATTATGACACTCAGCTGTCAGAGAGCAAGGAACCTGAGAGAGGGAGGAGAGAGCACTCACCTCACAGGACTGACACTGAGAATAAAGGAAGAATTGAGATAATGGTGCGTTCCATTTGTAATGGGAAGTCGGAAATCAGAGCTTAGAATGTCATCACACACGAGTTGACCACGTTCCATTACAAGTCAGAAAATCAAGTTCTAGCCAGGTTAGTTTTGTTAGCTATTGTTAGCAATACTAGTTGATAACAACGCATTACGCAGTGTTTCGCACATTCTAACAAAGTAGCAATATGTCCACAGATAGAAGTTGGACAGTACTGTGTGTACAACTGATGGAATGAGACACAAATAAGAGATATGTGCTAATAAACGGTATAGTACTACAGCTTACAATTAGTTGATATGCAGAGCAGTCATCACAGATTCTGAGGTCAGGGTCGGTGAGGTTCTCCTGACTTTCCAAGTCGGAAATCTGATTCCCCAGAACAAATGATACGCACCATGAGAATCTGTACTTTCACTTTAAAACTATTCAAAGCTACAAGTGCTTTTTGATTCAATAGAGCATAAAGCCTCCAACGAACTCCAACACGTTAACCCGGCAAGCACCTTCCATACCTATCACCGTTTCTGAGCATGGTGTCAGGAGGACTTGGTGTGAACACCAAGAAAGCAGCAGGACCTTAAACTATGTGACAAACCACCTAGCACTAGTCTTCACAATGATATTCAAACTGTCCCTGGCTTAGTCTGTCATACCAACTTGCTTTCAGAAGTCCACCATCATTCCTGTGGCCAAGAAAACAGGACCAGCCTTCCTGAAGGACTACTGCTCAGTGGCACTCTCCTCTGTAGTGATGAAGGGCTTTAAGGATTCAAGGATCATTTATTGTCATTATGCAACACAAGGTTGCACAATTAAATGCAGTTGTAGCTTAGTCCATTATGCTAAAAGTGAAAAACATGACAGAACAAAAACAGTAGTAGTTGTGCAGTCCTGAAGTGCATTTTTTTCAACAGAACGAATATAAACAAACGAAAACAAGGGTGGCATCTTTAACATTTAAACAGCTGGTCAAGGATTACATCTGTTCCTTACTACCCAGCACCCAGGACCCACTATAGTTTGTCTACAGTTGCAACCAATCAAAGGAAGACACCATAGCATACATCCCCACACCACCCTATAACACCTAAACAAGAAAGGGAGCTATTTGAGATTACTTTTCATTGACTACAGTTCAGCGTTTAACACCATAGATCCCTCCAGGCTCGCCACAAAGCTCAAGGATCTGGGATTAAACATCTCACTGTGCATGTGGCTCATTGACTTACAGACAGCAGATCCCTGGAGGTGAAGGTGGGCGGACACACCTCTTCCGCCCTCATCCTAAACACCGGAGCACCTCAGGGCTGCATTTTGAGCCCTCTGCTGTGCTCTCCGTACACACACGACTGTGAAAAGGCCTACCTGAAGGAAGTAGAGGACCTGACCCGCTAGTGTCAACAACCTACTCCTAAATGCCAGCAAGACTAATGATCTGATAGTGGAATTTGGGAAGAAGTAGGGAAGGAACTATGCCCCTTTATATCAATGGGTCCTCGGTAGAGAGGGTGGACAGCTTCTAGTACTTTGGTGTCCACATCATGATGCCTACTGACGCCTGATGAAATTCCAACTATCCTCTCAAATGCTGAAGAATTTCTACTGCACCATCGAGAGCGTCCTGACTCGTACTGGTACGGAAACAGCATGGAACAGGACCGCAAGGTCGTGCTACGTACAATAGGTGGTGCTGTGCCCTGCCTGAAGAATATTTACACCAGATGCTGCAGGAATAAGGCTCCCAACCGCTCCAACTATGGCCTGTTCTCTCTGCGGAGGTCGGGAAGAAGACAGCTTCTACCTTCAGGCCACAGGGATCCTAAGTGAGGTCACTGTGCTTAAAACTGACCCCACAATCTATTTAAACTGCTTGTTTTTCTTGCATATATTGATGGAACTGATGGGATTACATTTCACTGGAATCATATTTTACAGGATAACATGTGACAAATAAATTGATTGATAGGTCAGGACATTTTTCTCAATCTTGAGGCTTTATCTTGAGCTATGAGTGACCCTGTGTGTGATTGATATATCAGTCGATATTATACCCACTGCATATTCTTTCAAATGAATTTGTGTTTAATCATATTAGAACAAACAAACTCACATACAGTTAACCTAGGATAGGGTAGTTTTTGTGCGTAGAAATACTGGTTGTGTTCTAGGACAAATGGGGTGGGGAAAAGTGTATATGGGGCAGGGCTCAGTCGGGGCCCATAACAAGGGGGCCCTCATAGGTTAATCTGGCCCTGTATGTAACTGATAATGCACAATGACTGCCCCACACACTTGCTCAATGTTGTTTGTATATCCTGAAGAAACAGATGAACATGAACATTAACTGGAGTAGAATACGACTGTGGGTCGTGTACCTACAGATCCCGACAGGGAACCTCAAGAAATACAGTTCTATGGTGGGCGAATCAGAAACGTTGCTCAATACATAAGGAAACAGTTATCATTATTCTCTTCACCTTTTTTCATCCAAGGTACATCCTATCAACAGCCCAACCTCCACACCAACATTAGCACTGTGTGAATAAAAGCTCCCTCATTCATTTCAATGAGATCAATGAATTGGCACAGCAGGGGTCTCGAGACAAACACAGTTCATCAAAAAAGTTGAACCTGACCCAACTGTTGCTGCAGTGCACTTCTGTCATTGGCCAATGAGTGCAGACGGTGCAGGCACACAACACTGGATGCTGAAGCTGCTGAGATGCAACAGAAGAGATCTGGTCAGCTTTAAGCTGTGACTGAAGGAATATATGAAGATAGAGCAGGATGTTATTGAGAAAGAGAGTGAGGTCTTGGAAAAGAACACCAATACCATTGAAAGCAAGTGACGTGGCCAGTTTCATCAGTGCAATGTCGTAGTCCAGTCCTTTGGGTCTGTAACGAGCGTGGTATATGATCTGCTCCACAGCCAGAGACTGAGCCCCGTGCACCGGCTGCTCCGTCTGCCCCACATGGACCGCCCACATGGAGGGGTCTGCAAACCTGATGACACACAGCACGAGATACCGTGAAACACAATATTCATGTCAGTATATGTGAGGGACACAGTGAAATGAAATCCGACAGGCTACAGTGAGGTTTTCTTTCTTTTCACTTTTATGGCTCTCAATACCAGCCAATCACAAATCAGTATAAGTAGCCATTTTATTGGACAGAGTTTGCCAGGTTAAAGGAGTTAGTGGGGACAAATGTGATTCCAGCTCTCAGAACTTTAACTATGCATGATGGAGTGTTTGTGCTCTCTGCTGTGTTGACGTCTTAGTAGCGATTCACACTTCCATGACAGAGACAAAGATATATTTACTTGATATAGTCCTCTTAAAGGGTGCTTAAGGTTCCTAGCTAAGAGTTTCCTCTTTAGACATTTTCACAAAGTTCATCTTTTTAAGGGAAGATTTACTGTAATTAAAAATATAGCTTGAATGACTAGTCTTCTTCTCAGGCTGTATACAATAACAACCCCCACCAATATTAATAATAAATAACTAATAAAGCTTAATTGCTGTGCACATTAATAACAGAAGGGGACTCAGATGAGCATATCCACATTTTTATCAGTTCCTCTCATCTCAAGTCTGACAGCTGGACAGTCAGAAGACTCTGTTTAGAAAAATCAAACTAAAACTGCAAAGGGGAAAATAGGATTTTGAAAAATGAGCGGGACAAGTCCAGTAATACATCCCTTGTCCTTTTCAGATTCAGTCATTTCAACAAATAAGACAGGTGTGTTTTACCCTCTAAACGCACCCATGTGGAGCTTTAATAGCCAACTATCCACAAAGTAATTGTTAACTTGCCTCATTACATACCTGCTCTGGATGCTTTCACAGAATAACATCCCACATGCAGGTTGTTTGAGTTAGCATGTATGACTCACCCATACACACAGTGTGCTGCAGTGAGGACCCAGCGTGATGTAATGATGGAGCCTCCACACAGGTGTTCACTAATGAAGTGGAGGCTGACCTGCCAGGGGAACTGACCCGGCCTGGAGATGTTGCCTCCAACGATACGAGTGTTGTACTGGGGCCTGGAGCCGCACTCTGCGGACAGATGTGTGGACGGTCATAGGTCAATTTGTGCACCTCTAAGGCATCAGAACTAATTCACACACACTAGATTACCACCATGTGCTGGAGGACTGATACTAGCCTTTATTAACCCTTGTGCTTCACTATAAGGGACATTTTGGCTGAGTTAATCCATATGGCATACATTTTGGCAAGGTTGTGAATTTTAGGTTAAACCTCAGCTCCTATAATAAGTCTATAATAAAGTGTGTAGCCAAAACACAGACATCAGAGCCATAAGGACAAAAATGTCCCCAATAAAAAACATTAAAACCACCATTTGTTATCCTTACAGCCATTACAGCAAAATGTCATGCATTCTATTACATCAGGCTTCATATCTAGAGCCCTGGCTTCAAAATGGTACTTTTTACCACCAGATTGAGCCATTTTTCTCATGTTTGGCCTATGGGCCAATATATGCTATATGCTATTCTATTTCTGGTTTACTGTACAAAAATAAAATGCATCAAACTGTGAATGTCATGTGAGGTGCTATAGTAAGAAATGTTCCTGTTTCAGTGGAGACCTGACCGGGGGAAGTTCTGAAGGAAAACATTTGAAACTTAAAGTTGTTTCCATGAAAAGGGTTGATCTATTGGGTACTGCAGGGATTTAGTACTGCTTTTTTCAATTTTTCCATAATGTTGGGGGACTCATAAGAGACATTAAAAAAAAGAATGATCCAAATCAATGCTGCTAACATCATCAGATCCTCTGTTTTCACACGCTAGTGCTTCTCATGACAAGTCATCTGATCTTTATGTGTAAAATTGCCCCTTTTAAGATTATAAATATTGATCAAAATGATTGACTATGAGCAGTTTTGACCCGAAAGTATCAGTGACCTTCACAAATCCACACTAGTTACATGCAGACAAACATTCACAAATCCATACTAGCCACATACTGTAAACACACGGGTCCCACATCACTTATGGAACTACATTAAACAATTAACAAAGTGTTCCCTATGAACATCATGAAACACAGTTGTGGTTGATTTAAATACAGACTACTTGTCTTAGCAGGCCAAAGTAACATACACCCCAACAAAGACACACACAGAAGAAACACACATGTGCATGCCATGCAGGAATGTAAGCACATGCAGGAGCACATGTGCTCCTCTTGACTCCATCTTAAATCCTCATTAAAAAAGAGTCATGACACAAGTCACTCAGTGTGCAGTATGCTTTCTCACCCAGACATTTCAGAGTGGTCACCTTCCCTGAGCTGCACTGAGTCTTACTGTGGAGGTCAAATCACAGAGAAACTCAGCAAACAGTTTTAATGTGCAATGATTTACAGATCAGGAAACAGAAGAATATTTATTGCATTGGCTCCAACAGAGCAGTTACACTCATCAAAGATATTTGGGTACATTTACTCATGTACTGTACTTTGGAAGGTTCTGGCACTTTATGAGAGTCTTTCCAATTTGGTACATGTTTTTTTCCTCCACTACATTTTAGAGGGAAATATTGTACTTGTTACTTCACTTTATTTATCTGACGACTAGTTTTGATAGAAAGTCTGAAAGCTGCTCTGTAACAAAGGTGGTACAGTTAACCAGACATGCACCCTTAGATACCTTTCTCTTGTAAAATAAATAGTTGTGCTTTATCGGAAGTGATTTCAAACTGTATTTTTTGGTTTTATCAGAGAAAAGGCTTCAAGGATGAAGATTAAACTTCCGTTAAAGAGCACGCACAGCTTTTCTATGGAACCATCTCTTATCTGATGGCTAGAGTTATACAGTACTTTGCTTCGGTATAGTCTCCAGCATCTGATTGATGTACATTTCTCATGTCAGTATGGCTCTGTGAGCTCAGCTAATATCCAAGGGCTACTGGTTGTAATAAGTGTACAATAACACATCATGATCATCATCATCGTGATCATCATCATCATCATCATCATACTGGGACCAATCAGAATAAAAGTTACAGATACAGCTGCCAGGTCAGGAAACTAACTAGTGTTAATAATATCATAATTACTTGTAAAACTGGAAATACACTCTAACATTTAATATTTATAAATTGCTATTTGTCAATAATGAGCTTAGAACCCCATTTGTGGACCAATAAACGCTGTTATTTTGCGAACTGAGCTGGATTAGGCTTCATTCTACACCTTGAGCTCAAAGCAGCAACACACATGTCCAGTTCTAATAGAGATGCTTTAGATGATTTGTACAGTATGCTGTCAAGTGTCACTGAGTATTAGAACAGTTAGTTTGCATATTTTTCCATTCATTTAGATGGGGGTGTGCTTTCTACCTGAAGGCTGTGGCGTTGTGGAGTTTAATGATCTGTGACTGGCTCAGGTTGATGGACACCAGGTTGTCCTGAAGTTCTTGCTCAATGGAGGTTAGAGACACGAAGAATGACTCCACATACCTGACAGACACACAGCAACACAGACAGAATGTACAGCTGATGATGAGGCTGTTGATATTTGAACTTGATTACAATGTTTTAAAATTTTTGGGATGAGACTGATATACATGTTAATAGAGATGTCACAATATCAAAAATGTAGTAGTTGATACCAATACCAGTGAAATGTATCGAAATATCGGATCTCGTGACATCCCTCCATGTCAATATATGAAAAAGACCCAGCAACTAGTCTCCATGTAAAGTACTGAACCTCCAAAAGGTTTTGTACTTTGTGCTTTTGATAAGCTCGGACATGAACTAAAAATCTGATTATAATGTGTATATAAAGCCTTTAATTATTAGCCTTTAATTATGGTCTTTTGATGTACCACAACAGCATCAAAACTTCAGTCCAGGTCAAAAAAAGGTTTTGTGTTTGCTGGCTAATGAGACTGTGTTCGGACAGAAAACACAACTCTCTCATTTATTTAAATGGGACATCTCCATTAGCTAGTGCGGGTGCCAGTGTAAAGGCTCACCTGGAACAAGTTGAACCAGGCTTAACTTTTGCTTTTATAACTTTTATAAAATAACTGACACAGTGATAACTTCCCACAGTTGTAAAATCCTGTTTTATAGTATTATAAACCATTGTGCAGTGTTTTAACATCTGATGATCCTTCAAACTCATAGATCTGTTACTATAACTGGACTTCCTGGATGGTATTTCAGGTCTCACGGTTTCTGAAGACACATGAGCCCCGCCGATGCAGACCTATAGCAGGACTGCTTTCCACCTGAATGCCACTAAACGCTCAGTGTGTGTCTTTACAGGGAACATTTCTCTTCCACATACGCCAAACAACAAGAACTTCAATGAAAGAACAGTAAAGGACATCTTATCATCGTACCATTCTTACTGATAGACTAACAGGGGTTTTGGAAGTGTACACATACCAAAACAACAAATAGGTAGATGGAAAAATAATGTTCTTAGATTATTATTATACTTAGATTTTTTTAAGGGGGGAGTTTTTCCTTATGCACTGCAAGAGTCTGAGGACAGAGGGTGCCGTATACTGTAAAGACTGCAAAGCCCCTTGAGACAAATGTGTAATTTGTGATATCGAGCTAAATAAATAACATTTGATTGATTAACACTAGTGGGGCAGATATGTAGAGTTTGACCTGAACATGGTGGCGTGGTGTTGCATAAATCAAAAGAGTATGGTAACATGTATGGTAGCATAGTAAATGATTATTTATCTCAGAGTGCAGCTGAGGTCTACTGCAGTTGGCCTGCATTTGCACTTTTCGAGGTATCCTGTCATGACCTGGTGGGCCATGACTGTCTCTACAAATGTCTTGCTGATCCATCCAATAATTGTTGAGATATTTCACTGTGAATAAATGGTCAAATAAATGTACAGTCCAGATCAAGACAACAAGCAGAACAAATCCCGCATCACACCATAACATGCAGATCGAGCTGGGAAAGTGCTAAGACAGCCAGGGAAGAGAAAACAAGGGATTTGAGGTGCAGTTCGAACCTGGAGTATCCCAGCTGCTTGCAGGCAGAGACCCCCAGCCAGTTGTTCCAGCCCTCTGAGCACACTGTCCTCCATACCCCCCCCCTCTGCACCTGCAGGACCGAGCTCCTCCCACTCAGACGCACTGACACAGACAGACAGGCAGAGAGAGAGACATACTTATATAAATAGAGGTGGGCAGATCTAATTATCACTCAGCTCAACTTACAAGCTTTTCCCTGAGCTTTGAACGTCTCACAGTCTTGTTCAGCAGATGTTTGCTCAGTTGTATCATGTGACCTAAGGAACACACCCTTTGAAATTTAAATAAATTGAATATTAACCCACTGGAATCAGCCTATAGAACACCCATCATGTGTTTGTTGTATTAACTGTTGCTACAGCCCTGATATTAAAAGGCAACCTATCAGCTGACACTGCTGGTCAACGTGTCTGTCTAAATATACATGAAAGCATATTTAAGACTGACCAAAAAAAAAAAGAAGGTAATTTTGTTAACATGCTGTAAGATGATTTTTGTACCAACATGGTACCATTGTGGTTAAAAATAAATAAATCTTATTGTATTACTAATACTGACACCTGTCCACCAGCTTAGTTTTGCATTTGTTGCATTTCTGCTTGTGTTTTTAAGGTCATTGTAGATAAAAGGGAAAATAAATGTATACATGCTTTAAAAAACGAAAACAAATAGAACTATTTAGTAACTTTTTACGCAGACTGGGCACTACTAATTCAGTTTAAAAAAATGTTTTACTTTAATTTGTAAACATGTACTTCCAGTCTATGTTTGTGACAGTTGTATTTTATTTTAAACTAAAAGTACACAAAAAAATGGGTCCATAAATTCTACACATTTATAGTATAAGAGCTGTATAGAACTGATTGGCTGTTTTTTTATTACCAGTCCAATATTGTGTTATTGTGTCAGTATTAGTATGAGGACGTGATGATGGAGTGGAACACATTATTACATGAATGTGTGCTGCTGGCTCACGCCTGTATTATGTCATCAGTGACTTTTTATCTTTCTATATTTGTATTCTGATATATACATTTGTCATTTAGCTGCATGGCTGATCTATGTGTTTGTGTGTGTGTCTCACCACAGCCGAGCTCGTCTTCTCCATTGTCACAGTGCACCTCTCCGTCACACTGAGCCGACGCGCTAATGCATTTAGACGATGAGCCACAACGAAACTTCCTTACACAACTCAGACCCACTGAAGACACACACACATACACACGTGCGCGCGCACACACACACACACACACACACACACACACACACACACACACACACAGTGTACGTTAACATTTAGTAATTAGCACAACACACAAAGCACAGCTGAGGCTGATGCTATTTATTTTGCAGGTATTTGATCATAAACCAAAGTATTGGTCAAACTGAAATGCTGACTTCATGATGCCGCTAGATGAAAAGTCAGAGGATACATGGTTGGGGAATCATGAATGTCTATACAAAATGTTATGCAACCCATGTGGTAGAACTGGAGATTTTACACAGGAAACATAAAAACTTTGGCACTAGGGGAAAGGTCAGAGGATCACCAAAATCATTAGGATTTATCCTCTGGGCACCACTGATATGTGCATCGCATTTTATGGCAATCCATTCAACATGTCTCAGTGTGCACTGGAGTAGCAGACGGACGGACAGACCCACATCCACAGAGCCGTGCTACTAGTGTGGCTTTAAATACTAACACATTGCTACTAAGTTTTTCAAACTACTCCAGATTACTGTTGATAATACGTACTTACACTGTACACAATTTGGTTTTGATAATATCATTGGTAATGAACTCCTTCTCTGTCACATGACTATGCTGATAACTGGACTGATAAAGACAGAGTTAACTGGACCAGTTGATAAGCTTCAAGATACCAGTTATCCAGGATCACCAATGTTAGTCTCAGTGGAGCCAGGTAACTCAAAGAACGTAGAGGTCACCGGATAGAGAAAACACATCCACTCTGAAGACTCACTGGTTAGGGAAAACTAAGTCAGTAACAACTGTATATTGTAGCAATTGGAGCAGTATGAAACAAACAGGCACATGTTCCTATTCAAACGCCACACAAGTCAACAATAAATCATCTAACAAAGAGATTCTATTCTACTACATCAGGAGGCATTTCATTCTTCCTGAGTATCTAACGGTATCGGCATGTACTCAGCATGTGACGCTGACCCATTAGAGTTTGGCTTAGTGTTTGTTCCTCCAGCCGTGGGAGCTGTGATCTGCTGTTGACAGTGACCCAGCACCATTTGACCCCAGTGACTTCCCAACACTGCTGCACCTGCACCTCCAGGGAGCACAGCCAGTGCACTCAGAAAGTATCAGGCATCTTTTACTCTACACACCATTAAATATATATGGAAATAAATGAGACATTCTGAAATAAATAACCAAATTAATAAATATTATGATTTGAATTAATTTTTATTTTTATTTGAAGAACTATTATCACATTTTATTTTATTATTTTGATTTTTTTTTTTTTCTATTTATTTATTCTTATTATATTCTTTTTCTAACACCTTTCATTTTCCCCACTGACACTCTTATTTCATAATGTCACTTCTATGACAGTGCTCAGCCTCTCACCTTTCAGCCAATCACATGCTTCCAGCCATGTGGTTGGCTGAAAGGTGTTCTTACCATCTACAATCTAGCTAACACAAAGTTGTGTCATCTTTACAATGACATGCTGCAGTACTGTAACTGTACATGTGAACAGTGTACCGTCACCTTGATGTCTATTACTAACCCAAGCTCACAACACTAGCCAATTATCTGGCTAGCCATGTAGCAGAGGTAGCCTTGGTAACGAGGAATTAAATACTTTTTTGCGCTGTATATATGATCATTCTTGTTGGTGTATTATGTTAATACAGGAAATTGTTCCAACAATACACATATTGTATAATACCACCTTTGTGCTAAAAACTAGCTTGTATGTCTCTCCTTAGAGATGAAGGTTAAGATGAATTTTGGTGCTCCTTCTCAATTGTGACGGAATGGCCCAGTACATAGCCCTAGCCCTGCTGTTTATTGTGATTAGATTGACGTTACTGTTTGTTGTTAAGCTGTGAATGGAGAAGCAAAGTGAAACTGAAACTCGCAGGTTCTCTTCCAGCAGTAAGAAAACCTCATTCAAAATCCCACTGACACTTGTAACAATGCTAAAAACGAATCCATCATTGGCCATAACGTTTCTCAGCAGTATATTGTGTGGCTCGTTTCACGTGTCCAGATAAGGATGGTTTTTCAATTTAGTCGTAATAAAGTTGAGCATGAGCATACTGAACAGTGCCCTGTCATTCTCAATCATACTCAGATGAGAAGCGGACGATTTATTGGAATAACTTTTCTTTGGTGGAAACCGCCCAAACAGTACAATCTTGCTGATCATGTGTTCACTTCAAGACCAGACTGAAGTCAAAAAGTTCCAAAACAAGCAGGAAGTATATGAGGTTAGATTACTGTCACATATCAAAACATAAAGGTCAGGAATGTTGAAAGTACATTTTGAAATGTTGTCATAGTCTACACCTTCAAAATGTACTTTCAACCTTTCAAATCTTAGTTTGAATGTTGTGGAAATCTAATTTAATTCTGAGACATCCATCAGTTAATGGCTGCAAAAAATGTGATTCCACATGAGGACTTTCCTCATGTTAACCAACATGTTAATTTTCTCTGCTCTGAGATTGTGGGACTCTTTCTGTCCACATGACATAACTGAGAATCAAGTAGAAGACAATGTGTCAGTGACCTCATGCATTCTGACTGCACTGTGTGGGAGGGAGCTCAATTGTATAACAAGTAAGGACCACATCAAATATTGATGGAACAAAGGCAGCCCATGCTACAGTGACTTCATTTTAGCCAAACGGACAAAGTTCACACAGCACGGAGCTCCTTACCTCCGAGGCCGATGCCGAGAGCGAGAGTGACCATCACGATGAGGCACGAAGCGATTAGCAGCTCGAAGCGATGTGCCAGCAGTCTGTTCTTCCAGCTTTTCCCCAAGTCATCCTCTAATCAGACAAAATAGTTCATGATCAGCTACGCTGTTTAAATATTATACAATATGAGCTACAAACAGTTCAAACATCAAGAGGAGATACAGGAGGATAACTCCGAAAAAAACCTGGAATGATATTAGACTTCTATCATTTACAAATAAAATCTATGAAATTAGGTGTTCTCTTATAGGAAATGTACAGCTACAGCATTGAGAAGCTTATGAAACACCATTTAAGCCATGAAACAATAGGCTTCATCACACCAATAGTCTGTTTACTCGTTACTTTATATTTGTTCCCTCCTCAGTCATGGACTCCAAGTCCATTAATCCTACTGAAGACGGAAATCTTTAAAGACAATTTACAAATATATATATGCAGTATATGTTTAATTTTATAAAAGGCTCAGTAAGCCTCTGACACCTGGTCAAAGGTTTTCAGCAAACAGGAGGAAATAGTGGACTTGTTTGTTTTCAGCAGTGGATTAATCCACTTTTGGTGCTCTAGTATTTCTGGCAGCATCCCACTCAATCCCACATAGAGTCAGAATGAACTACAGTGTGTGTCATGAAGGTTGTCCAGTGCAACAGTGTATGTCATTGATGTGTTTAATCATTTTTTTGGAGCTCTATCCAACAGGGGGGAATATATACCAGGCTTTGGGTACACTCACAATACTTGTTAGTAGATACATTTATTGTTAGTTTGGGTCTATTTCTGACATGAAAAATAGAACAAATAACACCAGCCTTATCCTATAATAATCCAAAACACACTCTACTGAGAAAAGAACAAAATGCTCTCATGTAGTTATTTGGTACCAACAGAGTTCATATAGGTCAAGTTCAGACCTAACAAACATGTTTCCAGAGCTGGAAACCCTGTAGACATGTGCAGTGTAAATGCAACCTAAAACATCATATCACTATTCATACTTTCCCAGCTCACTCGCTCTCTTTGCCCTTCAGGAGCATTTCTAAAACCCCTGTGTTTAAAAATAAATAAATTAAACTGCAGTTTACTCTCTGTCATATTATTCAGTTTTGTTTCAACGCACAGCTAAACAAACTCAATCGTGAGATATAGCCAGAATTTTTGTTTGAAGAAAACTAACATTATCAGCAGAATGTGAAGAGCGTTACATTACACGTGTAATTATGTTGTAATTATAAAAATAGTCATTCACCACTAATGAAAGAATCTTAAAAGCGGAATAAAAACAGAATTGTCTGGTACAGTAAGGAAACTATTTTTCACAAGGGAAAGTGAAGATGACCAAGAAACTAAGAGCTGAACATATCATTTCATCTGGGACAGCTGTAGCACTATTATCTTCGTAACACAGTCACATCATCTCACATTTCAAGCAGGTCCCACTGTAACCCGACCAGTGTGCAGTGATCTCCATATCTATTGTTTCACGCTATAACATTAAGAAGTCTCAGGCTCTCACCATGGATAAATGGCTGCACCTTGGTGATTGGCATGGTCGGGCTGGGTGCAGCCAGAGGTTGCGGATCTTCCGGTTTGGCAGAATCGTACTCCGATTGGGCGTCAGCAGCAAAGCTGCCCAGGGGGCTGACGTTCAGTGTGTTGGGGGTCTCAACAGTGGGGAGATCTTCCTCAGTCACCGAAACCACCTCTATCCTAGAGAGGTCCGGTTGCTCTGCCTTAAGTTCCTAAATGAGGGCAATAGAGAGGGACATGATCCATATGACTCATATAACAGCTGAGCAATTACTTTATAAAAGGCATCAACTAAGGAGTTTGTGACAGCAGAGACACATGTATGAAGACTTTGTCCAGGATTTCTGACATGTATTTGAGATCAAAAGAGAAGTTTGGGCTGAAGGTGTGACTGGACTTAGAGCCCATCTAGTATCTGTGTTTAAGAAAGATGTTGAAGGGCCCAGCATGGTCACTGCTGCACTCTGGTCCTTACAGGGATTTTCAACAGTGCACACTACAATATCAGAGTGCAATGGAACATGGATGCAGAAGTTAGACAGAAAGCCAGGTACGCTTGCAGAGTCCCTCGTACAACGCTGAATATTTGCTGAAAATTTGCTGAAAATTTGCTGAATATTTGCTGGACACTGAAGTTCACTATGGTTAAAGCTTTACATACAGTATCTTGACAGCATGGTATCCCAGAGGATTTAACAAATGTTTAACTCATTTACGTTTGTCGTACATATTTTATATAGTGGACCTCCAAACATCACCTATTAAAAAGCAAATAAAACAATATCAAGACTTCTTCTCCTGACTGCCTTCTTTCATTTTCTCTACATCAACCACCCACCCACCCACACACACACACACACACACACACACACACGGATCATGGTCGTCAGTCATAATGTGTAATGTATTCTTGTATTTCGTTAAGACATTTAGTTCTGTTGTATTCTCTGTTCATCTTCACCTGTTGTAAAAGGTGTTACAGCAGAAACAGAGCACAAAAACAATCATCACTGTTAGTAACCAGATTCTCCTGCTTCCCTTTGATTCATACATGTTGTATGAATGTTTTGATCAATCAAAGAATAATTCAGTTTGTGAAATGTCAGAAAATGACAATGCACGTTAGAATATTCTGAAGGAGATATCGTCGAATGTATTCTTCTGTCCAACCAACTGAACCAAAATATTCAATCAATTCACAATGACACAACACAAAGACTTTTATGTCTAGTTGTTCCAGCACTAATTTCATTATATAATATATTATATACATAATTTCAACTATATTTGATCCACTTACTGTTGGGGGATCCGATGTTTCAGCAGCAGCAGTGTTGGCAGCAGGATCTGCAAAAAAAGAGATGAGAAACAAAGGGGTAAGTGGAGAGACATTAATAGAGGAAAGACATTGAAGTAAGAGAAGAAGACGTGATGAAGAAAAACAACAAGGAAGCCTCAGGGCTGGTTGAATTCTATTCCTGGTTTTGACAAGTTATGTCCAACGTACTGATCTCCACCAAGCTTTTCGTCATCATGCCATTGTCCACACTCAGCTGCGCGTCGTCTAAGACCATGTCCCCCAAACTCCCTATACCCCTTGCCTTTGTCTGTGCCCTTCCTCTCTATTTTACCCTTTTTCTTCCCCCTCTCTATCTGTCCTAATGGCTGCCCTCCTGCCGTGCCTACACTTTGCCACAAAGAGACACCTGAGGAGGTGAGTGCTGCCACTCGGAGTGGGGATCAGGTGACCCTACACCTCCCGCTCTGTGGGTAGGATTACATACTTGCGTGTCCCCAAAGTGTCCTGGGAGTTGGTGTTAGGAGGCAGGTGGAGGAGGAGGGGAGCTGCTGGTCACTGCCTGGACACCATTCAGTGGCTTCATTGTCCAGCTGCCTTCTGCATATAGACCCATACACAGGTACTGTAAGTTAGATATCTCTTTAATGTGTTTAAAGGGTCAGTTCACCCAGAGCCTCACAGATAGTTCTGAGTTTATGAGACAAGGTTTCCTAAACTTCGACTGCTATGGAAATATATAAAGGTGAATGAAGTTTAAACTGTGATGGTTTAAAGCAGTGGACACCGTTTTCATAGGGACAATTTTTTTTAGCAGAAAGCAGTTCCAATGAAAACTGTTCAGTTTGGTGTGTGGATTGCCCAGAGTGACTTTGT
>CALSBV010012161.1:259091-269695 GCA_943590825.1 Bovichtus diacanthus
ATGAAAACTGTTCAGTTTGGTGTGTGGATTGCCCAGAGTGACTTTGTTTCTGTAACAACTCCCTGTGGAGTTTTATAGAATATACTTCTGTAATGCTGTGAGCACCACGGATCAGGGTAGACACAGAAATGTCAGAAATAGTAATTATTTGCGTTAAATACTAGAGGAGGGGGAAAAGAGCAATTCTTACTGACAAAGCAATTTCTAATGAGAAATAAAAAGGGTAGGAGAGCAGGAAGCAGGTATTATGAAGTCTGTGACATTTCCTGCCAAGTAATCTAAGTAACCCAGTTATCCTGGTTTATGCCAGCTGGTGGTGAGGTAAAATCGCTTGTCTGTTGACCTTCCCACACCACGGTGACATGACAGTATTTGTGAAAAGTTTTTATATCCAAACATCCAGTCTAATTATGCGACAGACAACTTAAACACAATACGATTATAAAAATATATATTTTATTTAACACTGCAATGCATTATGAAAGATAAATAAATAAGTACAACTACACAAACAAAATAAACAGGATTAATAAAGTACAGATTAAAAAAACTATAATCTGAAGTTTTTCACATTTTTAAAGGCATTTTCTTTTTCACTATGGTCAAACCCAATGCTGTATAAACAATACTGTTTATCTATCTATATGTCTGTTCCATCCAGTCATTCATCAATGCTTCTGAAATACATCCAATTCTTATTATCACTGTTTCACGTATCTGGAACACAACTCTTCACATTTAGTTGACAACTTCACAGAGTTCACTGGAGACACATCCGTCTCCTTAGCCGCTAAATGCTCCACTATGTTCACCAGCTGGGGTCTATGTGTGTCTGCTGTGTGCTGCCGAGCAGGTAGTACACAGTGGAAACACTGCTAAAGCGATGTCTGGCTCCAAAACCCCAGATTTGTTACAACTGAAACCTTTTACATTACACAATGTCATTTGATCCATTGTAATTATAAAGATTTTGATTAGTGCAGCTTAAATGACTAATACAGTTATGCGAGTTGAAATTGTTTCAGTTATTTACAATGAATGTGCTATCAGAAGACTAACTCTGTATATTAAATACAGCCCATCAGCCAGCTGTTCAGTGGTAGAGAAATATGCATAATTATTGTATCTTTTCACAGTGTTTAATGGTGGACTCCATGCCAACAGCATCAACAGGTAGCTGCATTGCACCACTGCAGCCACTGTTTGTTGAACACGCTCAGTCCGTGTCAGGTCTTTTGAGTCAGTTGAGGAGTTGCAGGATGAGTGTGATGAGCTGAGTTCACTGTTCCTACTTACAGTAAGTAAGTAACGCTCCAAAGATTCACCCAATTGTGTCTCTTAGATGTGCTACTAGCTTTAGCTTTTCCATGTTGCAGTTTCAGGCCCAGTTGCTGTGTTGAGGCCAATTTATTGATGCTTTTCTCACAAGATGAAGATGCAATGTTGGCAACCATATTCCTAATTTGGCCCCAATTGTGAATAAACTGGCTGGTAGTAGACCCTGATCATGCTGTCCTCCTAGGTAGAAAGTGGGTGCAGGACTGGTGGCGGCCCACACTGTTGCCCTTCCTGAGCTCGCCCTTGTGGGAAAGAGCCAGATAGACTCCTGGGTGAGACAGAGAGGAGTAGGTGGTGTAGTGATTCTCCTCCAGGTTCTCCTTCAACAGGCAGTCGTCAGAAAACTTCTCCTGGAAAAGAGAAGTCAGGAAGACGTTTAATGTTGTCTGATTGTGGTTTGGTAACATTATGCAGGAATGTACTTCATGTTAAGTGAGGAAAACCTATCATCAATTCATGCTTTGGTAACACTGTTTGACCCAGGTCCGAGAAGGTGCACACTTTCTTTCACAACATGCATGCACAACACATTTAAAGTCTGCTGGGGTGTGAGCTGTGCAGTGGGCGACATACCGCTCCATATGCCAGCCCTTCTCCACTCATACAGAGGTACAAGCCACTCTTCACTCCTCTGATTCCCACCACTCCATGTTTCATAGCAAACACCTTCAGCCAACCTTGAGGAGATGGAGAAATGCAGGGTAAAGGCTTGGATGCATTCTTGGGGTATGTCACAGATATTTTTCACATAAGAACTGAGTCTAAAATATTACCCATAAAACAATAAAACAAAAACTGCAACATGACTAAACAGGATGCAGGTTTAAACGAACGTATAACATGAGGGGGTCATACGTGTGGACTAAACTCACAATGCTCAGTGGGTTTGTGGATGCCTCCTACAGAGCCGCTGGGCAGAATCTGGAGATGGTAGCCAATCCCAACACGGCAGTAGAGCAGCTGCTGCTTGACCCCTTCTCTCATTGGATGAGGACTAGAACCTGCATTGCAGAGACATTTTTAGTTGTTTGGTTGAGGTGACATTTTGACAAAATAGTCATAACACTATAATTTCATCCAGGAGGACATACTGAAAACAGATTGATTCTCTTTTGACGAAGAGTCTGCATTTGTTATCAAGTAATAACTATAGAACATTTTTTGGAAGCATTTTGCAGTGTTGTGAAAATGATTTCTGAGTGAATGTAGTCAGTTCTCATAAACTGCGCAAAAAGTGCTGCAACTGCTTCAAATATATAAATACAACACTCCAGTGCCATGTTATTGTAATCCTTCCTCTTGTTCATACTGAGTGAGGAGAGAGTTCTGGTTCTGAATCTGAAGTCCAGCTGCAGCTAACATATAGTCTGAGTTAGACAAATCTTCCATAGTTACAGTCTTCATTTAATGACGTTTAGTTTGCACAGACAGTGTTGGTGATAGAAGATGTTCTTGCATGTAGCTTTGCTGCTTGGACAAACCCCCAGAAATAGACCTACGTACACATTCATATTAGCTTCAACTGAACCGTACGATAAAGTGTTACATAGAATGAAGACTACATTTGCTAAATGTTGCACCACATCTGTGTAACAAATGGTATCAACACAGACATTGCTGCAACAATTTAATTTAGCATTAGAATGGTCATCATATATTTCCATCATAATGTTCTCAGCCTGTATACACTCTAAACTTCTAACAGATTTATGACTGGAACAACTTGTCACACAGAGCTGAGCTGCATCTCAGCTTTGATGTGTACCACTGGAAGAGACTCATTACACCTGGGACTTTCCTCACATCATGTTTTGGCAACTTGAAACACATATTAGAAGCTAATCATTTGGGGTAAAAGTCTTTAAATAAATCAAGAGAACTTCTGTTAAATGATGGCTTACATTCTGAGAGCAAATTGAAAGTAAAGTTAGTTTACCAGGCGGTAGCTTACCTTTTCCTTTCAGCAGGGTGTCCCTCATGTGCAGCTTCCACAGACCTCGAAGGCGGCTGCCGTGGTCCTCAGGTGGAACCGCTGCTTCTTGTTTCTTTGCTCCCACACTGAAAATCAGGAGCAGCTGGAAGCCAGACAGCAGCAGCAGCAGGGAAACATTCATAGTGAAACACATCAGACGGCTGCCAGCAGACCGAGCGACCATGTCCCACAAACGGACATATCCACTGAGGGAGGGAGGGCCTCAGTCCTGAGTCCAGTGAGTGTCTGTCCAGCAGCTGCAGGTCAGGCCTCCTCTTCTGATGTTCAACTCTCTCTACACCGAGCTCCACAGCCTTCTCTGCTCATCCCCTCCACACACACTTCCTGCTTTTATCTCCTCAATGCCTCTCTCTGCACTGAAGCACTGACTGACAGTGACATGGTGAGATACTCAACTGTGCACTATCTTTATCTGGGACATATCAGTAATGCTACCAACAACAGTCGTAACATGTGATGTTCTGTGAAGCTGCGGCAGAGAGCAGCTTGTTGTGTTTTCACTAACACCACTTCTCTGGTGTTAACCTGGTGTAACTGCTCCCACTCCATTTTATAGTTTTACTTCAATCACTTGAGGACGGGGAAAGGTTCAGTCATGTAAACTCCGGCACTTTACTGTTTGGGTGTAGCCTGCGTACATGAACATGTTTTTATGTCGCCCAATCAGGCCTCTGACGGCTTAGAGACATGCAAACTGTCCAGTATCACAATCACGGAGATTGGAGAGCGTGCTGAGCTGATAGTGGGAGCAGGGAAAAACTGCACTCATGATACACATACAAATACAAGTTCAGGGATCTTATGGAAAGTAAGCTCAATTTAGTCACGCCCTTACATTTTTGCAGATTTCTAGCCTGACAAACACAACACATGGCCAAAAGTATGTGGACGCTGAACATTGACCCCATAAACACATATTGAACCACGATCATTAATGGGCTGCTTTAACAGCCTCCACTCTTCTGGGATCAGACCTTCCACCGGATGTTGAACATGGCTGCAGACATTGTAAAGTCATAGTATGCATCAGAGTAAATAGGTTAGACCTGATGCAGATTACATGCAAGGTGTCTTTAGTGGCTGTTCTGGAGCTTTTGATTGATCTTTTTGAAGTCACTTGCATCAGTTGGGGCTGATGACTACAAGAAAAGAAAAATACTTCTGTAGCCCACCGCTCATCTCTGCTGCAGGCTAGAGGCGCCGTGCTACATCACAACTAGCATAACACACCCAAATCTCCAACAAGTGTTTGTGATCGAGTTGCATTGTGGGTAATGTAGGCACCAGGTTTTGACAAGGAAGAATGTGTGGAGTAAAAAATATGATATCTCCGATTTTATTACATTTTTTTACTTCCCAACCTGAGTCCAACAACGCAGAATGTGCGGAGTACTCTTTTCTCTTTAAGGGAGATCATATGATACGATACTACTAAATGGACTTTGGTGGCAACATGGTCACCATGTAGGCGCACGTGTTTATTTGACCGTCTTGTGCATCTGTCAAGGAGATTTTAAGTGCTTTGGAGATACACAGGATGTTTCCTTCTCAGATTCATCATGTGGCTGGTGACTTCTGATAGTACACGGTCTTCAATCAGCACACAGTGTCTGACAGAACACATCATATCTGCAATGAGTAACGGCAAAGGCATTTCAATCCTTAATAGAAATATTCTTTTATTTATTAAATACTGGCTGTACATGGTTATTGGATGGGGCAAAGGCAAATCTCAGACATGAGGTGAATCCAAACTTTAGAGGCACATAACAGAATAATTGGCAAAGAATTTTGTATACAAAGAGCGATGTTTAAGCTGCACTAGGTTATAATGGAAGTTAAGGACTTTAGTTCCAAAAGATCTATAATGTGACATCAGCAAACACACAGCAGGTTAAGGTATTCTTTTAGTGTGTAAGAGACTCTGTTCTCTGGATTTAGCCCATACGAAGAGCACAGTGTAAATGTAATGGTTTCTTTAAATGCAACAAAAGTTTTGTTTACAACCGTATCAGCCATAAAGGAGAATAATTAAACAAAGTGTGGAATGTTAAAAAAGACTCCATACATGTAAAGTTGGTCTGTGATAAATTTAGCTCATATAGATTCCATATTTCAGTTTCCAACCGCGGGGCCAGGGCTAAGAGGCTCCTTTCGCTCTCAGCTTGGACAGCAGCATCTCGTTCTTCCGACACTCCTGGTGACAAGAACATCATTACTGTTACATCATCATCCCTCGGACATGGAAGTAACACTTTATATTCAGGTACACATATTACACATTAACTACTTGCTTATTAGCATGCATATTAGGAGCATATTGGCTCTTTGTTAGTCATTATGAAGCACTTAGTTTCCCTCAATAACCTAATTACTGCTTATTTATAGTAAATAAGAACGTTGTTGTACATGAATTATGATTTTAAAATGCTTTGCCCTTATAAAAAGGTGAGAATACCGGAGTAGTCACTCCCTTAATAACAATGAATAAATATGCTCTATTCTTATGTAACAAAACTACAAGTGCTAATAGTGTCCAAATAACTCTAAAGTCACAATATGTTCCATGTTCTAAAGTGAGGTTTGGGAAGTGTATATAATCATGCCATACAATAAATAAAATTGAAAATTGGCAAACATGCTTACATCCTCAATGCAACTTCACAAAGATATAACTGCACAAAGATAAAAACCACCGCAGGTCAATATGAAACTATTAGTGAATTAATTAGTTATGAGCAAAACCTCAAGCAAGAATGGGGAACATATTGTGAGTTAGAAAAACTTCACTTAGAGTTATTTGGACACCTTTAACACCTGTAGTTTTGTGTTTTGTTACATAAGAATAGAGCATATTAATTCATTGTTATTAAGAGAGAATGACTATTCTTGTGGTAATACCTCCATATAAGGCACCTGCTGAGAAAAGCATATTAAGATCAATTCAATTCATGTAATTCATTGTCATGCAGAATAAAGCAATAATAATTGATTGAATAATAAAGAGCCAATATGATACTAATATGCATGCTAATAAACAACTAGTTACTGGTTAATGTGTACCTAAAGCGTAATTTTGGATGTCCTAATATACAACAACCCTGCCTACAACAAACGATTACTCTCTGTTAGGTGTGGATTCAACTTAATCATCATTTTGGAGGCTTGTGTTATAAGATGTTTTCATATTTTGACAAACCCATTTATATCAATGAGGGCACTAATACCAATAAGCTATCCAACATATAATATAGACTTAAAATATGTTCAGTGTTCTGCCCACCATTGTAACCAGTAACACCTCGTCCTTTAGTTCATCCATAACTAAGAAAGCACAAGCTGATACTTTGGTGTTTTTCTCACCTCTTTAAAGTCCTTGACAGTTTTGAAGTAAAGCCTCTGCTTGTCAAGCAGCTCCAGGTACTCATCGTTCAGCTGATCTCTCCTCATTTTGTTTTCCTGCTTCTTCTTCTCCATCTGGAAAAGCAGTCAAGCAGTAAGCAGGCGTCACATAAAATACTGTGACAGCTTGTGTAGAAATTGTGGAAAAGACTATTAGAAGTTGGCCTCTGGATAATTCTGCTTTATTACGCTGCAAAATCTGTCCCATTGTCTGACTGCTCAGGTGTTTTGCTCCATTCTGCGCCATGTGACCAGATCTCAGCATTTAACTTGATGAGTACAGTGGTATCATAATTATAGAAATAAAAGCCAATTTATAAAATAAAAAAACAAGTTTCACCAAGTGAAATGATCCTTTAAAAAGTGCAAAGTGTAGTTCTGAGCCACGTGCTTTAAAGGAATACAGGGCAGTATTTCACCTGTAATACTGGCTCCATACTATCTAAATCCATTCATCACCAAAACCATCAGGTATTTAACAAGCCAACAGTATGTTAACCTGTTTATATTTCAGTTGTAGTAGTTTACTTATTGTATTCTAAGTTTTAGTATTCTAATGTATTCTTTATATCGCTTATTGTATTCTACAGTTATACAGCATATCTCTTCTAGTTTGATATATTTAGTGTGTATTTTTAGTCCTGTGTCTGTCTGTCTCTCCATCCGTCTCTCTGTCTGTCCGTCTGTCTGTCTGCTGAAACTCTGACAGCCTGTCTAAATATCACAGCTTCTACTCTTCACGTGGATCTCAGATATGTGTGTGTCACTAACTGGGGGCTGTACGCTCCATGCAACGTTATGTTTTGATAGTTTGTATGTTGGCTTGGGTCGGGGAGGCAGAGACGAGGGAACGACTCGTGTTTTTGTTTCGGCCTCCGCAAAGTCATAGTCCTACTTCCTAGGAGGAGAGCGTGCTGCGGCTCCGGCTGCTCGGGTTCGGCCGGTGAATATCCCACCGGGAGTCACAGCAGGCTGATGGAGCGCTGGGTCTAACCTGAGTAATGGCAGCAACAGAAAGTTTGACGATCCGGCGGAGAGTCGGCTGAATCAGAGCTAACTGCTAACGGAGGCTCTGTCTGTCTCCCAGCCTCCGCACGCTCTACTCCCGGAGAAGCAGCCTCCCACCGACGGTGAGGACGGGAGAGTGCGAGTCGGTTTCTCGTTTCTGCCACTTTGGATTTATTCAAAACAAACTATCAAAGTGTGCAGAGATCATGGATGTGATGTTGACCCTGAGTGTGCCAGAGTCAGGCAGCTGCACTTCTTCTCCCTCTGTACTGAGGCAGACTGGAGCTACACTGACTCACTATCACCTCTAGAGGAACAAGTGGTATTACAGGCTGGACGGAGCAGCTAGCTGTTAGCATGCTAACTTCAGTAGATATCTCTGCAACACAACACACAGACGTGTTTGACATAACGTCACCACTGTTACCTCTTCACACTCTGTTCATAATGTTAGTTCATTGTTTTAAATGTTTTAAGTTTAAATTCTGCCATATTTTACACACTGAACCTTTAAGAGTTATACCTTGATGCGATTCTGTTTGATTCCCTCCACTATTTGCTCCATCTGTCTGAGGAACTGCTCCTTGGCTGCTGAAGACGACATGGCCCTGAACAACAGTACAGCAGGTCAGAGTTTATTCACTGAAAGAAGTCTCTACTGTACAACCTCAACAAATACATCAGTGTTTCAAATTACAAACATACAAAAGACAAGTGTACTCACTGGTGGAAGTTGTCGTGAATTGAATTCAGCAGATTCACCTACATAAATTAAGCACATATTAGGAACACAAAGCAGCTGATGACTTGAGTTGTTAAAATCACAGACAAACCTAAATTTAAAGCCAAATTGGACCAGAACCTGCCATTATATTGGAAAGAATTTCAACACAGTGGTTACTTACCTCCTTCTCCAGATAAACCTTCTTGTCGTCCAATGTGTTATACAGTGTGAAGAACTGCTTGGTCTCTTTATGTGTTGCAGAAACTGAAAGGCACAACAAGAATTGGCAGAGATTTAATGTCTTTGTTTCAGCTTTTTTAAAGACATTTAGCACAAACCCTGGTTTGACCAGATGTTGAGGAGGAACCCACCCTGGCTGTAGAGTTCGATGAACCTCTTCTGGTACTGGGTCAGCTCGGCCCGGCTCGGCACCTCGTCAATCTTCCTCTGCAGGATGGCAATCTCACGGTTCCTCCGAGCCTGAACAGAGTGAAGCAGAGTCCTGAGTGATTCCGCTCAAAGAGGACAGCATTTCACATTTAAAAGCTCATAGAATGTTCTCATCCTTGCAACTGAACCATGAATTGGAGTTCTAAAGGTACATTTCATGCGCCACGCATGTATAATGTGGACTGTGTACGGAAGTTATCTGAAAAGCCTTCAATTCAATATAGTTTTAAAAAAGAAAAAAGGTCCATGGCACCTTTCTGGCAAATAATAAAATACCTTTATTAAAAGGGCTATCTCATCGTGAAATTTTAACACGCACTGTTTATACATGCGCCAACAACCCAACATGAATATAGTTTTCTTTGCAGACTTTTGATGTTAATATTCTGTTTGACCCTAACCAATGGTGGAGAAAGTATCCGAATAACAGAAATAACTTAAAAACCAAACCAACTAACAAGTATCGTGTGTGTATCTCTGTGTCATAGAGATACACACACTGTTGTTCCAAACTCCAACCTTGTGCTCAACTACTTTTTTATACTGCTGGGTTGTTAACCTATAATGATACCTAATATTTTATTCGATGATCATATGGTTTTGCTTATAAATTTTGGATCTGCAAAATAACTGTAGCTCTGATGTTAACGGTGTGATTTCAAAATACAATACTTTTCTCTGGATGTAGTGAAGCAGAAGCATTAAGTAGCATAAAATGGTGAGACTAAAGAAAAGACCAAGTACTTGAGTGCAATAAATCCCTGAATGTACTCTTACTTATTGTCCACCACTGAGTCCAACACTAATAGGCTTTCCCATCCAGACGAGGTGACAATTCTGCTGTCAACTGACTTCTGTTGCATAATAATTGCAAATAATTATCAGATATTAGGTAAAAAAACAAAAAAATGGCATTAATACAATGACATTAATCTTTACACCTGATATTGAGAATAACCCGCAGCGAGGCTGCTCTACACGTCGACAGACAAACCAGTAAACGACCCATGAATAGGCTGGTTTTTTTTGGATTATTTTAACTACTCTCAATTTGTCTCATTCTTATCTATAGACTGTTATCTGCTGCTGTGACCTCATCAGTCCAATTCCATCTAATCTTGTGTCATGTTAAAATGTGAAGAAGTTACCATGAGCAGACGGATCTTCTGTAGTTTCTCTCTGTCCATGTTGTACTGTTTGTCTATCAGCTGGTTCCTCTCCTGAGAAAAGAAAAGGAGGAGATAGAGTGCAGTAACAACAAACTGGGAGGCACAAGTTACCCCACAGTTTTTATGGCTTTTACATGTATAAGACATGCTAAAACACACAATGTGTTAGATAGTGAATACAGAATATAATTCTAAATGTACCTTCTCCTCCTCTGTATCCTGTCCTGATGCAGTCTTCAACTCCTCAATGTTCTGCTGCAGACGGGCCATCTCTTCCTGGACATACATTCAAGAGAAAATAAACAATTTACTGTCAAACTCACTTTCAGCTTGTTTTCTGTACAAACACCCAGCGGCATCAACTGGGTGTAAAATCCCAATACGTGTGTGTGTGTGTGTGTGTGTGTGTGTGTGTGTGTGTGTGTGTGTGTGTGTGTGCGTGCAAACTCACTTTCAGCTTGTTTTCTGTACAAACACCCAGCAGCATCAACTGGGTGTAAAATCCCAATACGTGTGTGTG
>CALSBV010012161.1:271245-285084 GCA_943590825.1 Bovichtus diacanthus
CCGGATAAGCGGTTGAAGATGGATGGATGGATGGATGGATGGATGTCCTCAATAAAATATAGTGTTGGTGAAAAATGAAAGGTTCTGCCTCCTGATACTGGGTCATTCTCCTTTATTCTGGTGCCTGAAGCACAATTACTCTTAATCACTAGTTTGTTTGCTGACCATATGACCTTTATCCAGCTGTTGTATTAGAAGTCACTTATATTCATTGCTAAATAATTGGAACTTTTTAATTCTTGAGGTTCCAGGTTCTTAAACAAATCTAATGACAAGCAGGTAGCTGCTGGGAATGAAGGAGGAAATATACACTGAGGACTGACTCGAATCAAAGAGGGAGATTCTTTGTGTCATGAGGATTAAATGACACTAACAAGTCAGAGATAATGACTCCACCACTCACCTGCTGTCAGCCTGCTGCTCCATCTCGTCTAAACACTTCAGCTCTTTCTCCAGTTTCTCAGAGTGCTCTGTAGCCTGGGAAGATACACAGTTGCCTGTTGGAACTTTTTGACAAAAACATTTGCCATTGTTGCATCTTAAAAAATGTTTCCTGATGTTCACGGCTTATTTTTATTTTTTTTTAAACACACTTCCCTGATCACCTTTTTCAAATGAATAATTAATGGCTTATTGTAATCTAATCAATGTTATTTCCTAATGTCAGACCTTAATGTCAGCTGCCAAATCGCCCTGGAATTCCCTTCATGCATGTTGTTTGAGGAGATTTGTATCATGATAGCAGAGTGGATGTGACCTCTGACAGTATGTGCCATCAGGTACCAAACCATCTAACAAATAATTCAGTGACCTTTGATATAGTTTAGCGCTTCAAAAGCAACTAATATAAATAATATTCCACTGTCAGTCTTTCACACTGTGTTATCAATTGTTCCATGTATCTGCCAATGTAATACAAGCAAACAGATACTTGCAAATAGTTCATCTTACCTCAATCAGATTTCTCTTGGCCTCGTCACAGCCTGTTTTCACCTCTGCATGCTTGGCTTGTAGCTTTCAAAAAAAGAAATACTTGTTACTAAATAGTTATGACACCTTCCCTGTATCATTTGGGTTAACGATTCCGGTTCTGCTTATCTATTTCGATTCTTTGAAGGGGTGAAAACAGGTCACTTGCTTATTTCACACAGGAAGATGTAAATCAAATGCATAGTTTTGGTTGCGGTTATTAAATAATATGATTCAATAAAATTCTGTTTATTAAGTTTTTTATTCACAAGTTAGCTCTGATTGCTCCTACTGTAACACTGAAACCTGCCGAACTGAGAGAGAGAGAGAGACAGAGAGAGACACAGAGAGAGACACAGAGAGAGAGACACAGAGAGAGAGAGAGAGAGAGAGAGAGAGAGAGAGAGAGAACAGAACAGAACAGAACCTGTGGTCCATGGTAAACGGCCTCCTGTGTTCACAACTTTTATTAATCTTCCCATGGTGATGAGACAAAACAAAAAACAAATGTATCTCTTTGCGGAGCGTCACCCTGTCCAGAGACGCCGCTAATGTGTGTGTTTTGGAACCGATAAGTTCTCTTTTGTTTTTGCCATTTTGGATTTGGTTCTAACTTGGTACCGAGTTTTGGTTCCCAACTCTAATGCTGACTTTATATAATCTAGAAGTACTGCATGTATTGTCTACTCTATAAGAGGTCCACTGCTCTATGTTCCACATGTGGATCATGTAATTAGATTAAATATATAAATAAATAAAAAATGAAATTACAAGACAGATTCCTGTATAGATTTGACACTTGAGGACATAATGTAATGACGTGTTCGACACTGCGTGGTGTGAGTGCGGTACAGTGGACCACAGTGCACTGCTGACCTCCTCCAGTTGTTTAGTCTTCTGCTGGATCTGTTTGTTGAGTGAGGCCATTGCCCTGCGGTGTTGCTGAAGCGGGCCATAGCGCTCTGAGCGCTCCTCTGACGACAGCTCCGACTGCTGCAGGGATATAAGAGCGAGACAACAAAATGAGTACTGAAAAGAACAGTAGCACACACATGGTGCTTACATGGTGTGCTGTGTTTTGTACATGCCTCTATAAATGTCTGAAGCAGTAACCAATATACTTTGGAGTTATACCTCTATGGAATGTTTCCCTTCACCTGTTGCAACAAAAATGTATCAAATGAAGAAAAAAATACACTCTGAAAATGTATTTTTTTCCCCCCTCCATTGTGATTTGATGTGCTCAGTTTAGTTCAGAGATCAGTCTAAATTCTTCCTTCCATCATGATAATCCAGATTTTAGGGCACCAAAACTATTATCATTATTATTGTTTGAATCTTGAAAAGCAGAGGTTGAATTAACATGTACAAAAATCTGTTAATACACAGCAGCATCTTTATGTGAAGAAAAGGAGGAACTGTATTACGAGTGTTACTACTACTGTCTGCCGCGTCGCTGTACAAACATGACGGTACCGGCCTAAATTCAAGAAATTATGTTTGAAAAAGTGGGGGTTGTCTTTTATTTTCAGGACTACATCATCATCACGGATTGTTGCTCACCTTCTCAGCGTAATCAGAGGCCATCTGTTTGATCTCCTCAGACTGCATTCCCACTATCTGACCCACTGTACTCGCTGTCAGCTTCCCCTGCACATGGACAAAGGACCAGAAACAATTGGACAATTCATATGTATGTTTTAGCCATTTAGTTGTTCCATTTACAGTGAATGCAGTGGTACAAAAAGATTCAGTTACCAGATCACTAAAAATGTGTTAAAAGAACAGAGCCTTGACAACTGATTGAACTAAATGATAATATTAGAGACAGAGCAATACTAGACAAAGAAAAAAGAAATGAAAAAAGGAGCTTCAGGTTATTAATATTATTGTAAGTAAATAAGGGCTATGTGAAGTTTTGGCCCAGATAAGCAGCCGAATAATGTGGTGATTCCATTCTAAACAGTCCACGGACAAGACAGAACTGCTCTTCTGGAGAAGGACTCTAACACTGCACCTCGGTTGTTTCCCCGACTCAGACTCAAAGGAATCTGGGTGTGACACTGCCAGGATCGCTGCAACAGCCCGCTCCTGCGGATACACTCTCTACAACATCAGGAGGATTCGTCCTTTTCTGACTCAGAAGGCAACACAGGTTCTGGTCCAGGCCCTAGTTATCTCACGTCTTGACTACTGCAACTCCCTCCTGGCTGGACTCCCTACATGAGCCATCCGACCTCTACAGCTCATCCAGAATGCAGCAGCTCGACTGGTCTTCAACCTCCCCCAGTTCTCCCGCACTACACCTCTCCTCCTCCCTTCACTGGTTACCAGTGGCTGCCCCAATCTGCTTCAAGACTCTTCCTACATCAGGCCATGGTCAAACGACACACCCCAGCTTGCTCACTTCACTCTGCATCGGCCAATCAGCTCACTGCGAGCGGGACCCAGAGACCCCTCAAATAAAACCGCCTGTTTGCTGTCCTGGCTCCAAAATGGTGGAATGAGCTCCCCATTGAGGTCAGGTCAGCAGGAAGTCTAAGCTAAATGAAATGTAATAAAAAGAAAGAGAATGAGACAGAGAACAGGCTTTCTCCTACCTCTTCATTTGCCATGGCAGCCATGCTCGTCATCAGGGTTTTGATTCGCATCTATGAGAAAAAACAACCAGTTACATCACATTTTAAGGCAGGAAGTTCAAGGTCAAGTTTATTTGTAAAGAAGAACCTCATACAATCACACACGCATGCCTGCAGTTTCTATAAACTGGTGAATTCATAATGAAACAAATGAGCCATTAGTAGAGTTACACATACTGTGTTTACTGAGTAACAAACCACCGTAAGTGATTATTTGTACATTCATGATAAGTAACTACTTTTATGACTATTAAGACACTACAGGTGAATAGTGTACATTTTACCTAATAAATATCAGCATGAAACTTCCTCAGTTGATTACTTACATGAAGACAATTATTTTTGTATTTCAAGTTTTCTGAAATGTTATGTTATAATATGCAAATGATGCATTATCTTATTAAATATGCACTAATTTGCTACATTTCCAGAACATAAATGTGAACATTGGATAAAGCAGGTTCAGAGTTCTTGTTTCATGTTGTTCACATATTAGAGTCAAAGGTTTTTACAGAGGGGATTCTGGATCTCTCTTTGTATCACTCCACAAATCACTAAATACTGTCAACACACAGAAATAATTATTGCCATGTTTTAGTAATAAAAAGCTGTATAAATCCGGCTCTGAATGAGATGTGAACAAATCCCTCTGTAAAAAGCTTCAGATTATAGAGAGGAATGAAAGTGGAAGGTTTGGTGCATGTAAGTGCTGCTGAAGTGGAGATTTCACTCATTTAGAGAAAACGGCCTTTAAAGATAAAGGGTAAGAAAAAATGTACTTATAGACATCACCATGAAACTTCCCCAGTTCATTACTTACATTAACACAACTATATCTTGTGTTATAAGTTTTCTGAAATGTGATGTTTAAATATGCAAATGAGGCATTATGTAATGCTAACCTTTGGTTAATTTAGGAGAAATCTACAGGCAAAAATAGACAAAGTTAGTAAAAATGAACATATAAATGTGTAGTTTGGATGTTTTTTTTCCCTTCCTCTTATCTAAAAGAAGACATGTTATGAAAGCAAAATTGACCAGTGCATGGAAAAACATGTTTTTGCCTGTAGTGTCTCGCCTTAACTTACTATTTACACTTAATTTACTTTATTAACTCTCATTAGTCAGAAAATATTTCCGTATGTTCTCAAGTCTTGTTTCTTTAGTGTACATCATGTTTATGTTGTGCATAGCAAGAAGTAAGACACTTCGTTTTTTTACTTATTTTGTTTAACAAAAAAGGATTTTTTTTCATTTTATTTTTTCATTATGAATTTTTAACATTAATTCATAATGAATTCAAATTGGATGCGTCTTTCTTGTCTCTCCCTACTCTTTATGCTGCTACCTGACTGTATTTGTAATAGGTCCACGTGCAATGCACTCACTGTATAAAGTGCTCACCTCCTCCGCTGCCTGCAGGTCCTCTTCCTCGGACACCTCTGCCATCCCAGGCGGCGCTGCCTGAGAGCCACTGGCCAGCAAAGCCTTCCTCTCATCCTCCTAGAGCAGGGAGACAGGACGCAGAAGCTAAAGAAAAGGAGCAGTAAATGCTGGAGTAGACATAAAGAACTAAAATCGAACTGCGTAAGCCTGATCAGTGATAAAAGGACATGAAATGCTCTCTGCAAAACTCTCCAAAAGATAACTGTTCCTTTGTAAAAGACAAATCATTGAACCACCTACCATGTCTTGTTTGGACTGTTTACTGAATCCATAACGCCTAGAGAGAGGAAAGAAGGCACACATAACTAAAATAAAGTCACCGTTTCCTTTGCTCCCCCCAAAAAGGGAATTTTCAAATACACCATGCCACATTACAACATCAACACATCAAATGGCAGTAATCACAGCCCCCACAGGACAGGACTGTCTGATTAAATACATACAAAAGTACATCAAAGCAGCAGCACAGTTTGCATCCACCATGCCAAAAATACAGTATGTGAGAAGTGCTTGCAATTTCTGACTGACACTTTCAACCACAAAACAGTGCTGGGAGTGGAAGCTTGCAGAAAAAGAAGGCTTCACACGTTCATACAGTACTTACAGGAGGAAATGTGACATTCTAGTACAGAGGTGGGGATGAATGGATGAAAAAACAATGTCAGACAGATAAAAAACTAGACATGAGATGTGTGGATTAAAGACTACAACAGCACATGACTGGGGTTCAGATAAAAGGTCAACAAGGCAGAGGAAGAATGTATGCTTATAAGAAAGAAAAGGATTATGTAACATGTCGTAGAACTGTTTTTCAGCTTTAGCTTAAAGCAAAAGTTTGTTTCAATGCTCAATTTTTATTATACAGATTTATTTTCCCAAATACCAAGAGCTGTGTTAAATACAGAAACACTGAAAGAAACCGAAGGGTCTGGATATGGCAGCTAAATACACAACAAGCTAGATACCTAAAGGGTTGCTGCACTAGAATTACAAAACATTTTTTAGGGTTGTAACTTTTCAGTATGACTTTAATAAATTATTAGGTCCATAAATTGTCAGGTAGGAAGCATGCAGAGGTCATTTCAAAGTGTAATATGGTAAAGAAACACTGGATGTATGTTATTAAACATACATCACAGTGTGTGGTGAAAGACTGCTTACAAGGGGATCACACACACACACACACACACACACACACACACACACACACACACACACACACACACACACACACACACACACACACACACACACACACACACCTTCCATATTCCAGCAGAGTGGAGTGAACTCTGGACTCCTCATCCAGCAGCTCCCCTGCATCCCTCTGCCTCCTGTACTTCCTCTGAGGTTTGTACACTTCCTGTAAAACACCACAGTGTTTATTCAGGACATAGGAATTTATACTCAGTATAATCAAAATGGATTAGTTGGAATCTCTGTGTACCTTCTAAACATGCAGTACAACAATTATCTTAATAATGTGTACGTGCTTTTACTTTGTCAGTTTAGTAGTGATTAATTAATTCAATGTGTGATTAATTAATTCAATGTGTGTGATGCCTGATGGTGTAGCAACTCACCAATACATCCAGAACTGCGCTCACAGCCTTGTCTTTCCTCTGGAGGAACTCTTCATCCTAGACCACAGGGTTTCACAGCACATGTTAACACATCTAATGAAGAACTTGCTTTTCTGCTGTATTTTAGCAGTTTTTCTGATATGGAAGAAAACAACTTCGCTGAAAAGTAAGCAATGATAACATTAAAAATACTTATGGTAAGTAAGTCACAATTTGACTTTCTTACAGTCTTGTAATTTTGACTATTACATAATTTTTTACTTCAATTCACTTAATATTTCATTATTCTGACTTAGATATCAGAATTTCCCTTCACTACTTTTATTTGTTGTCATTCCTAAAATGAAAGGCCTCTAAACTGTGAGGTTTTCAGACCAGTTAAAACCCATTAAGAATTGTATGAATACATATACACTTAGATGTACTATGCATTGATTATTAAGCCTGTGCTAGTGACAGAAAAAGGTCATAAAAAATAGAAATGTTATCCTGTTTCTTTGGTTATTTCTTGAGCGTAGTTTAAGTACTATCACTCCTGACAACTCACATTTTCACAAGTTCATCAATCAGACAAACTATGTACCTAGCCAACTATGTAACCTATTCTAATAACAATGTGGTGATTTCTTTCATTCACTTGAGTTGCCCATCATCTGGATTTCACTCCACCAACCACTACAACTGACTTCTGGCTCTGTGACTGGTACCTCTGGGAGGCTGTGGGTCTTCTGGAACTGACAAATGGAGTAGGCTCTCACATAGTCGCCCATCTCTTCCCTTGTCTCAATGGCTCGCTTCACCAGCCACTGGCAGGAGACACAACACACAGCTGATCAGATACAAGAATAAACCAAAAGGTACTCTGTACAGTCCAAACTTCCACAAACTCTGAACCAGCCTCTAACTGGGCCTGTCATTTGCAATGGATTTTCCGGCAAAACAGCATGTGAATGCAACACGTTTATGAGCTGATAGTGAAGTCCTACAGTAAGTTAAGGTGTAAATCACAAATCCAGATATTATCAGCCGATACACATTTTTTTCAAATTATTACGGATAGGAAACCTTTGTCTGATGGAGGAACAAAAGTTTGAAGACAAATCACAAACAGACACCACATAAGTAAATTACTTTCACTTTGTCATTATTACTATATTCAAATGCTCTAAGCAAATGGCCATTGGATGCTGAATATTCATATATGAAGAGTCTGTGTCTTAGTTTAGGATGAATTCTCTTACCTGTATCACTGGGAAAATGTGGATGAAATCCAGCCCTTGGATTTGATGGGGCTCCAGGCGATGAGGACATTTCATCTTCGGTAGCACAGACACTATTTTCTCGGTCAGAGCTCTGCAAAGAAGCACTTATCACTAAATAAATCAATGTTTTTTCTGCAATGATTCCAGCTAGGACTACTAACAGTATACAGATATTGCGGTATACCGTGTTATGAAAGAAGGTTATCTAACGGCAGCACCTACAGTATATGTTAATTCTTAATAAGCTTAGGACAATATTTATAAAGCTGTCAGATGATGTTATTTTTCATTTAGTAGTTAATTCAACATGCCAGTGCTGCTAACATGTAAACTCACATGCTTCAGTTATATAACATATTATAGTTACATGCTATTTCTTTCAGTTAGAAAAAAAAATGCAAGCAGACACACATCATCAATTGATCTTCACTGCTCTTAAGCTTTCAAAATGAAACAAAAAAAAAGCTTTGGTCAAAATGCTGGTGTATCTTTATTTTTATTTTACAGTATTAAAAAGTGGAGCCTACATTATCCTTTCACTCAGTATATTCTACGTCAAATCCTGCCACATTCTGATTGGTTGGTTGTAGCCATAGTCCAGTTTTAAGAATTTGGTTCCCAATTTCTGACAATGTCAGAGTTTTTTTTACTTAAGTTGGTTGCTGAAGCTTTAAATCGCCCACCTGTAGACATGTCTCACAGTGCTATCGGGCAACACCGTTTTGGATTGATGGCCAAACACTTCACCACACTTCTCTCCAACCTGTCACCGTTCACTGAGGTAAGCTCTAAAACACAGTGTATATGGGACCTTCAGGAACAATCAGCCAGCTGAAACACCACTTACATTTTCTGGCCAATGGTTGAGTTTTCTTGAAAAAGAAGATCCACATCAATGTCAAAGTTACACGTGGTGATGCACCAGGTCATACCACCGACCACCTGAAGAAAAGAAGAGGAGACATGCTGAGTGAGGGTTACTGTTAGAATAAAATCAACGGCAGCACTGTGTACTGTGCGAAGCGGCCTGGACTCATCCATGTATGGGTACTTAAATTCACAGTTAAGCAAAACTTGTATCTTTGTCAACTGGACAAGCAAACATGACTAGGAATTCCCCTTTTCACATGAATCAGGTTGTTTTCCCAAGAACATGATGGGACCAGTAAGGAGGAAGCACCAACAGGTCCTATGTGTACCTTATCAAAAGGTGACAACCCTTTAATCCGAGCCCGGAAGTATCCAGCTGCCAGCAGGAGCTCCAGGATCTCCGCCAGCTTGACGCTCTGCTCCTCATCCTCTCGGGTTTCCACCTGAGAGCCACACACACACACATCATCTACGTCTGTAAAAAACAACAATGTCCACCCGGGCTGTTGGAGTGCTCTCGAGCGAGACACGGAATCCCACACAGCTGCAGAGGGTGTTCATCAACGTTAATTTCTGAGGAAAGAGCCACATAGTGCTCTTGGCTCTCTTAGTTTACTAATGAGACGTGTAAACTGTTATATGGCATTCGAATTCCAACTCACCCGTTATAAACTAACGTTTGCTTTAGCGACCGTAAACTCCACCATTAGCGTACCAGCCTCCAAGTTATATGTCGGCATATACGTTAACGTTATAGGCAGTTGTACAGTAAAAAGATTCGTTGCTGTATAGACAAATTGATTCAAATGCTCTTTACCTGAATGAGGTTGCCTTCTTGGTCATACTGGGCACCTATTTTAGACCCAGTTCTCACTCTGTGGAACACAGACGTAGTCGCCGCCATGATGAACTGAAATGTTGATAATGACATGTCACATGACCGTAACACAGTCTAATGTTCATTGTTATTCACGCCTACTTTTGAATGCGGCTACACACACAAAATACATTATAACGTTTGTTATTTTATTGGATATTTGGAATTATAGTCTGTTTTTTTATCGCGTGACAATGTCCCGAGGAGCACAAACGTGTAGACACAACATGCACGCACATCTTCAGCCAGCAGAGGGAGCACCGAGATTACAAAAACAGCTACAAACCACTAACCAGAAGAAGAAATAAATCATTTACATGTTATTACAAAATGCATTTAGCGAAATGCTTTTTAAGATTTTACACAAATATTATTCTTACAACACAAATTCAAAGTTTACATCTCCTCAGACTGCTCGTTTGATAGACCTTCAGGAAACCAACACATTCCAATTTTGGATAGAATTATATGCATTATGTGTGTAAAAGCAAGTATCCAATTCAGTAAATGTTTTGTTTCCCCTTTATTTTTTAAACATTTATATTTATTTATATTGTAAATGTCCTATTTTAGGTGTAATTTATTGTTATTTATAGGGATCTCCCCACATTTATATTATATTGTTGGATTTCTTTGTATTTATATTTTTTTATAAAGAGGGAGAGAGAAAGAAGAAAAAAAGGGGAAGGAAATGTTTTGCGACAGTTCTGCTCACATTGCGGCCACTCATTTACGACAAAGGCTCCTTTCACGGCACACGTGTGTACAGTCCATTCCACCCTGTGGTGCAAACTCCAGCATGGCTAAAGTATCTAAGAAGAAAGTGAGTAAAAAGAGTCTCAAGAAGAGCTCCAAGGTGACGGATAAGATCGCAAAGGTGAGGCCAGATGTGATGTACGATGACGAAGACGAGGAGGATTTAAGTAAAGCAGATGAAAACATTACCAGTGAAGAGGAGGAGGAGAACGGCGGCGGCGGCGGCGACGATGATGAACGAAAACGCCAAAAGCTGCTGGAAGCCATCAGCGCTCTCGGTGGTAAGAGGCAGAAAAAGCTGGGAGAGAGGTCAGAGGCGGCCGTCCACATGTCTGAGTTTACTGTCAACGCGGAGGGAGAGGGTGACAAAATCGACCTGTCGGACCTCATCGGCACCATGGATAAAACCTCCGCTGTCCCAGCTAAGACCAAGAAGCAGCTGAAGAACCTGCAGCGGACTAAAAAGACCATTGAGTGCCCTCTCAGCAAGCAGGAGAGTGAGAGGATCCAGAGAGATGTGGCATTCCAGAAGGCAGCCACAGAGGTGACCCGGTGGAAAGGCATCATCAAACAGAACCAGAGGGCCGAGCAGCTGGTCTTCCCCCTGAACCAGGAGCCCTCTGGTCCTAAACCCATGGAGAGGGTGGTGACCGGCTGGAAGGCACAAACCCTGCTCGAGCAGGAGATCTTTGCCCTCCTGTCTGCCAACAAGCAGCCCATCCATGACCCCATCCTGACCCCTGCTGAAGAGGCTTCAATCAGGGCGATGAGCCTGGAAGAGGCCAAGATCCGACGCGCAGAGCTGCAGAAAGCCCGAGCTCTGCAGTCCTACTACGAGTCCAAGGCCCGGAGAGAGAGGAAAATCAAGAGCAAAAAATACCACAAAGTGCAGAACAAGGCCAAGCGTAAAGAGTTCCTGAAGCAGTTTGACGAGATGGTGAAAACTGACCCTGCCGCTGCCTTAGAGCAGCTGAATAAGATTGAGCTGGCCAGGATGCAGGAGAGGATGTCACTGAAGCACCAGAACAGTGGCAAGTGGGCCAAGTCGAAGGTGATTATGGCCAAATACGATGAGGGGGCTCGCAAAGCCATGCAGCAGCAGCTGGAGGTGAACAAAGAGCTGACCCAGAAGCTGGTGACCACGCTGAATAAAGATGAGGAAGAGGAGGAGAAGGAAGCAGTCTATGATGAGGTGCTGCCTGATTTTGTAAATGATGCAGTGCAAGGACTGGAATCTTCCAATCCCTGGATGAGAGGAAAGCTCTCTGAAGATCCCACAGAAAAAGAGATGAGTGACACTGTGGATCTTATAACAGAGGAACCTGGAGCGGTGGGAAATGCAGCTGAAGAGGATGGGGAAGAGGTTGAGGAAACAGAAGAGGAAGCACTCCTCAAGGACTTTGACAGCAGGAGGAAATTGCGTCAGGCTCAGGAGACTGACACAGCACCTGTAATATCTGTGGACGATGAGGAGAATAAAGCTGAGGACCCAGAAGCATCAGACAAAGAGGAAGAAGAGATGTCTGAGTTCACAAGCCTTTTCCGAGGAATAGCAGACAGCCGACCGGAGGCTGAGGCAGACACCAGCCACACAGACACTTCAGCTCAGCTGGAGGAAGGGCTGATGAGGATCAGGACTCTGGAGGACATGGAGCTCCTGAGTCAGGAAGAGTCAGCCACTGGTGAAGCACCTGTTCTGCCCCCAGCTGCAGAAAACCTGCCACCTGCAACTCAAAAGGCAGGCGAAAGCAGAAAAAGGAAGAGAGGGATTGAGCTGAAGGAAGTTCTCACTAAAGAGACCAAAGTCATCCAAGTTCCACTCGCTCCAACCATCGAGGACACTGAGGACTCGGATGAAAAGCTGGACCAGAGGGGGCTGATTAAAGAGGCCTTTGCCGGAGATGATGTCATCTCAGACTTCCTTAAGGACAAGAGGAAGCAGGAGGACGCAGGGAAGCCTAAGGTGGTGGACCTGACGCTGCCTGGGTGGGGCGAGTGGGGAGGGACGAACCTCAAGCCGTCCCGCAACAAACGCAGGAAGTTCAAGATCAAGACAGCACCGCCTCCACCGAGGAGAGATCAACATATGCCCAGCGTCATCATGTCGGAGAAGAGAAACGGCTCCATCAGCCTCCACCAGGTGAGCTCTCTGCCCTTTCCCTTCCAGAACCATGCACAGTTTGAGAGCACCATCCGCTCTCCGCTGGGCCGCACCTGGAACTCAGAGCAGACTGTTAAAAAGATCAGCAAGCCCAAGGTGGTCACCCAGCTGGGCGCCATCATCGAGCCCATGTCTCGGGAGGAGCTGATGAAGGACAAGAAGCAGGTGTCCACTGGGAATCAAAGTACCGTGGACTCATGGAAAAAGAAACATTAGCTACGGCTATAACTTAAATGCTCACTGGGTAAAAGTTATTCAAAATAGAAACGGCCACAGCAGGTTGTTAGTAATTCTCCACTACTTTGTGTGTGGGTCTGTATGTAGTTCACTCCATGGTGTGAGAATATGTCTGCATTTAGAGAGCTGAAATTATGTATCGGACAATGTTTTTCATATTGTATATTTGAGATTTAGACATGTTAAATCAAATATAGAAAGTCAGCTAAGTAGTGAAGAATATTTGAAATAAATTCCGTCTTTGGAGTTAAAGACATGCCTGTGAGTTGAATTATTAACAGCTATTCCTTATTTGCCCACTCATTAGATGCATTACGCTGTGTTAATGGGTATTTTTTGGTTAAGTGGAGCAGTATATTTACTACTAAAACTAACTGCTGCTGGATGTTTTTGTTCAGCACACATGCACCTCCAGAGCAAGTGTTCTCATAGTGTTTAGAACTGATGACCTTGGTAGTTCCCATTGCATCATGTAAACATCCTCCATTCCAAGAATTTTAAATGAAAGTATGCAAGCATTAACAGCAAAATGTCCCCAAAGTATTAAACACTACTTATTATACAGGACGGCTTCTTTTAAATGTTATATTATTATAGGTCTATATATTCTAGTATTATGACTGATGCATGTATGTCTACTGATCCTGGTTGAAGTGCTTATTTCACCTATTTCATGTAGGTAGTTCAATGTACAGTATAAATATGTTTTATTTGTACAGGTTTCTAATTGCTGAATCTGTAAACTAGTAACTACAGCTGTTACACAAAGGGTATAGAGTAATAACTACAATACAATACAAATCCTCTGAGATGTAGAGCAGAAATATACAGCAAATCATAGAAATATTAAGTAAAAGTACCTTTTTTTTTAACTTGTACTACAAGATCTCATTGTGAAAAATATCAAATGGATCAAGCTGAAATGTAAGGTGGATATAGTAGGAGTATGATCTCACAAACAAGCTGTGGCACTGTAATTTATTGAATCAGAATATGGAATATAATATATAATCAATCATATATATATATATATATATAT
>CALSBV010012161.1:312143-324755 GCA_943590825.1 Bovichtus diacanthus
TATATATATATATATATATGTAGCAGCCCTTAGACAGTTGTTTGACTAGTAACAGAATGTTTGTAATTACATATTTTTGTAATAGCATTTTAAATAATTTTATATTTAAAAAAGTACACATATTCAGCTTTTCCTTTGTCTAAACAGCATTTTGACAAAGGCAGGACACTGAAACCAGACTACTGAAATGCTGGATGACAGGATGACAAACTGCCCCACTATACAATGGAATAGATTATTGCCTTGACATTTTTAAACATAAAAAACATGTAACAGTTAAATTCATAAATCTTTAAGTCAACCATTTTATTTGTTCTGCTTTTGAGGAACCTCCATGATATTGGAAGTGGACATCGGGCTGTTGGATGTCTGACAAAAAGGCCCAGTACTGTTGTTTCGCTACATCTGGTGTCAATGTGAGCTGGAGACCTGAAACCTAAAGAAGGAAGTTAACTCTCGCTGCTGGTTATCCAGTTGTTTTCCTCTTGGACGCTCCGCACATAACCTGTTAGCTTGTATGCTGACAGACACATATGACATGCTAAATCACTGACGCTATTAGATATGCTTGCTGACCAAACGGATGACATGCTAGGGTCCTAATCCTCAGTTTGAATTGCTGTGCGCGCCGTGACTAAATGCTTTTGGTCAAACACAAATCATCAGTGTGTAATCCACTTAGCTGTGTGTGTATGTGTGTGTGTGTGTGTGAGAGAGAGAGACAAAGATAGTGTGTGTGTGTGGTCCAAAATAGCATAACAAACTGTAATACGGCAGCTTTTAAGCTGTACATGGCCTGCAGGTCATGAAGGAGCTGGGGGAGTTAAGACAGCAGCTAGCAGATGCTAATGCTAAAGCTTCTGTTTGTGAAGAATTAAATCAGAAATATTTTTTCATTTCTCTGCATTATTTAAATTCTGCTGCAGTGAGCCATATAGACAAAGTCATGATATAACACACAGGGTTATCGGTATCTCTGAAAAAATGACAAATAATCTGTCAGTTTAGAGGAAACTACAGATACCATGCACTTGAGCACAGTAGTTCATTCTTCACCTTGGGAACACATTCTGTGTCTGTGGTTAAATATTCTAAACTCAAGCCACTACTGCAGAGTTTATTGCAGAGTTTTGACCTGTCTCACAGCCTTCTTTGTCCTTTCATATATGACCACTTTTTAACACAGATCTGTTTCTCTCTCAACCACGATCCACCAACAATCTTTTCTAATGTACTTTTTATTACATCTTTAGCAGCAATCTGTCTAAAAACACATCCTCTATTGTTATGTGTTGACCAGCAGCCTCTTCTGTTGAGCTGGCGATGTTTAACCCGCAACGGTCTTGGGCATGTGGGAAATGATGTTTGCTAAACTCTACTAGGAATACAAATAATAAATAAACCAATGTTTACCAACCTGGGAGATCAGTACCCAAGGGGTTGCAAGTTAGAGAAAATAAGATAAGAATGCGATATATAACTTTTTTTCTCCTGATTTTTCAGTAATCTGTACTTTCTGCAAAATGCCAGTGTGTGTTGAAGGATGGAACAGAACTCTGATGATCGAGTTTTACTTCTGCTTTCCATACACATTCATAAAACAATAGTTTCAGTATATTACATAACAACTGATCAAGATGTTAACACTGAAGGCACATTAAAAGCAATAACCCTTCGCATGTACATTTGAGCAAGAACTACCAAATCGAGTTTATTCCTCAACAAAAACAAACAGCAGAACAGTGCGAGCATATGTGTGTGTTCACGTCGTCGGTGCGACGGCCTGTGCTATGTGACCAGCTTTCATGAATATCAAGGTATTCAGGGGCACTTAAAGGGTTTAACACTGTGCTTAATCCCTGCTACAGAAAAAACAATTTAGCAGCCATAAAGGGCTCTCCCTCTCCCTCGCCTTCTCGGCTCTCTTGCCTCTTCCTCTATCCCAACGATGGAGATTAGGCTTATTAAGAGGGCTTATTGTCTGTGGTGTCATGGATACCCAGTGATTACACACTCCGTGGCTGCTCCTCCTCCGTTCGCCCTCAAACCTCGCAGGGATCCGTTGCCTCCAAAGTCAAATCAATTACCCCCCCTCCACATTCACCTCTGATATCGTGCCAGACAGGCTGCGCACTTCATTGTCAACAAGCAATGATGGCAAGGGCAGGGGAATATTTGAAAAGAGGCTGTGATTGTGATTGCAGAGTGTGAATTTCACCAGGTGGCTCATCCCATCTTTCGGCATAGACATATTGCTCCCTGGTTTGCTGCTGCTCATTCATTCGCAAAGATATGGATACACACTTGACTAAAGGTTACAAATTAAAACTGTGATTTTCTGTAGTATGTCAAAAGATATTTTGAACAATTCTTGAATTTGAGAATTATGAAGTATTATTGTTGCTATTGTTTCTGTTCTTCCCCTCTTGCACAGACTGCACATGAATGAAAAAGACTTCCTGAATTGGAAGCGATCTCACCTCTGACCTTGTAGTTACCACCACGGTTATGAGACAATGATTTGTGTTATTCAGGAACCCCCTGCCGCGTCTGTGTGCTCACAGCCTGGATGTTAAACCCTGGGGGAGCCTGCGGGCCTACATGGAGCTCCGGCAGACCTGGTCTAAAGAGGGGTGATGGGGTGACAGCTTTAAATGTTCCCCTGCTCCCGTGGCACTTGACCACAGCTGTCACTTTGAAACCCTTGTTCAAGGCTGATGTCATCCACTTTTTTACTGGCGCGAATATGTCAAGGAGGCTTTATGGACAGTAGTAATACACTGAGCTTGGATTGACTGCACCTGTACACCTTCAGCACTCACAAGAAAACGACAACATTGGGCCAAGATAGCCACCCACTTACTGCTTCCAGGAATGCCTTTATAAGTACCTCTTTGTTGAGTCACTACAATTGCGGCTGTGGAGTTAAGAAGCGCCCTGACGCCTGACACTAGCGTCCATGTCAGACCTCTAATCCCGTGAAGAGCCGATTCCAGATCCCCGGTGCACCAGGAACAGGAAGGCTACATCACACCGGCCGTAAAGTGTTGAAATGTCTCATGAGAGATTGTTGACCTTGAACTGTGAACAGTGCCAAACCAAAGAAAAAAGATTCTTTGAAACCCCTCCCATGCAAAGAAATTAAACCGAGAGGATGAACAATTGGGTGAAACAGAAGGGTAAGCAGGCGAGGAAGAGAGAGACAGGGAGTGGGAGAAAAAAGAGAGCCAGAGGAAGAGAAACAGAATGTATAATTGAGCTTGTGCATGAACGGGTTATCTCATGTCAATAGACCCTGAACACAAAGGTTTGAATGTGAGGAAACAGAGGAAGGCTTGGCCCATGTGGGACCGTGAGGAGTGTGTATGTGCTTGTGTGTGTACGTGTGTATGACCAGACAGCAGAAAGGTCTGGAACACAGGAGGCCCTGGCCACTGATAGGCACTCATGAAGCCTCTTCAGCAGGTTGGTGGCGACATAATTAAAAAGATAAACCTTATGAGCAGGGCACAGAGATAAGGGGCGTAATGAGAGCGAGGAGGGAGATCAACCAATGAGAGGAGAACAGGGGGGTTAGAAGGCGGTCTCAGGGGAAATAAACCCCGACCTGTCAATCATCTGCCAGAGATAAGTGTGGATATGGAGCCCCGGAGCAGATCTAGGAGAGCATGATCTGTAGCTTAATGTAATCAGGGGTCTCCTCAAATGAGTGTTTTTAAAGTGAGGTGGAACAAACTACCAGGAACACTGGCATCAAATACCAAACCTGATGACACCATACATATGTAAAATCAGTTACAATGGTGGTGTCTCTGGACATGGTGCGAGAGCTAATTTATATTTGGGACTTTATGTGGATATGATGCATCTTAAGCACAATCCAGAAGTAATACTGATCATCTGAACTCCCCACAGTATTCAATGCCAACATTTTCTTAAAGCTTGATGCTAAATACCAATGCCAATACTTACTCTAATTTTACTTTTGTTTTCAATCTCCAGTGACTCCTGAGAAACCATATCTGTCTCTGAAGCTCCTAAATGCTCCTCTATGTTCACTTATTGCTGACTGTCTGCTGTTTGGTGCAGGGCAGCCAGGTAGCATACAACGATGCTTATCGTTTTTTGTTGTTGCTGAAAACCTGAGTGTGCTGTGGCTGAAAATCCTGCCATGAGAGTGGTGAGAGTGAACTAAAACAGTAAAGTTGCAGGCTGAAAACCCCCCAAAAATTGCTGACATATAAGAAAGGTAAAGCTCTGTCCAGCTGAGAGCCCTGTGTAGAGTTTCTGTGGCTTCATCACACGACCTCCTTTCACATTACACATGATCCATAGTTATCACAAAAATAATGATTAAAGTGCTTTTAGGGGAGGGAAATATTGTGGTTGTGGTTAATAAAAAGGCAACAGTAAAGGTCTGGTCTGACCAAACGCATACATTGGTCTCCTGTGTGAAATATTGATGTGCTACATGCCCATCCACCACGCTCGTACCACTAGTACTGAACATTGGCACTGGGCATACATTTTTTGTTTTCATAAACATTTGAAGATGTGTGTTCCTCATGTTTTGCACATTCAGAACAGAAGCAGTTGTGATGTAAAATACAGGCCACAGCTTTCTCATCCCTCACCTCTCTATTTTCCTGCAATTTCTGAATTATTATGGCTCAAATGAACTCCAGGTCACTACCATCCACAGTTGTACCAAAAGCACAGCTGCAGTGATCCAGCGCTCCTAGCAGAATGATGCGTGGATGTGTGTTATGGCCCAGAAAGCTTCAGTGCCTTCATGGCCTGTAGCTCAGCAGCACAGCCCTCACAGCTGCGTAAATAACAGACATGTATTCGTATAGCGAATAATTCCCACCCTTCAAAACACACATATAACAATCTGTTCCAGTTGCAGACATACGACTCTCTCCCACTCGGGTGTGTAAATGATCTGGGAGCACATTCTCTTTTCCTGCGCCAGCCTACCATGTGAGCCCTGCACAGGCGGGTGCCTCGTGATTGACAGTTAGCTCGTCTCTGCGACACTCGGCTGCTCCTATGTAGAGTTTACAGCCGTGAATGCAGGCGTCTCCTGCGAAATGCTCTCGCTCTCTCCCTCCTCCTCTCTGTCTCTCTCCCTCTTCTGTCTTTGACACCCCCGATTAGAAGGGAAACCTGCGTGGAGAGAATGCATCTCTAACAGGAACAACGTGTGGTGCTGTGAGGTGGAAAGTGAGCTCTCTTGTTACAGGGCCTGCAGAAGAGGTTGTTTACATGAGCACCTGAGGAGGAACAGGGTGTACTGCTGACAGCTGCTGCTGCTGCCTCTCCAAGGGCCTACCTGCAGGAGCAGGAGGAGCAGGAACTGGAGAAGAAAGAGGAGCAGGAGCAGAAGAGCAGCAGGAGGAGGAAGAGGAACACAAGAAGAAGGAGGAGCAGCAGGAGCAGGAGGAGGAGGAGAAGGAGGAAGAGGAACAGAAGGAGACGCAGCAGGAGCAGGAGGCGGAGCAGGAGCAGAAGCAGGAGAAGGAGCAGGAGAAGGAAAAGGAGAAGGAGAAGAAAAGAAAAGCAGGAGCAGAAGAGCAGGATGAGGAGGAGCAGGAGGAAGAGGAGTAGAAGGAGAAGGAGCAGAAGAGCAGGAGGAGGAGGAGCAGGAGGAGCAGGAGGAGCAGGTGTAAGAGAAGCAGTAGGAAGAGGAGCAGGAGCAGGAGGAGGAAGAGGAGCAGGAGGAGCAGGAGGAAGAGGAGCAGGGGGAGAAGGAGCAGAAGAGCAGGAGGAAGAGGAGCAGAAGAGCAGGAGGAAGAGGAGCAGGCCTGACCAGGTTTGGAGCCCGAAATGAAGTCAATGTGGAAAGACGTTGAAGGCCCAGGTAAACGGCAACCTCTATGTGGTGGAGTCTAGCTATAGACAGGCTTTGATCTCACCCTTTAGATCTGACTGGATCATTTAAACATGGCTTTGTGAGTACAGCACAACACAGCTGTTGGCCCACACACTCTATCATGCCAGATGACCCGGTAGACATACTGTAAATAAGCATGGTCTTTGGTATTTAAACACACACCTATTATCAAATTACTCTTCAAGCTACGTATAAACGACCAGCTATTGTTTAACAATTGTTTTATATGGTGGGCGGGGTTTTCTGGAGTTTAAAAATATTTTAACATTTTAAGTACAGGTACAGGGATTGTTTTGGTCATCACCATCTCTGAGAAAAATGTATCTTACTTCTTTGCTCTCTAGCTGGTTACTTATGTTGTCTGCGGGCTGTTTGGTGCTGGGCGGTCTACAGTACAACTACTGCTGCTGGAGATAAGATGGAGGAGGGTGGAGTTTGTGGCCAGAAAACTAAAACAATGAACCAAAATACGCTAAAAGGCTCCATAAAGCTGAGAGTTTGCGACTCCTTTTATATTACAAATAATTATTTTATCCATTGTTAATATAAAAAATATTAATTAGTGCAGCTTTAATTTCTGCAATTTCAGACTTAATTACTAATACTAGGGAGGAATAATTGAAAGTTAAATGAAAAGAAACAAACAAAAATGTAGGAATGTTTCTAATCCGTGAAACAAATAAATAAATAAATAAATAAAAACGTCTATCTTCCAGTATGTTTATGCATGACTATGCTAATTGTAGAGTGAGATATAATGAAATCTTTTTATGAGCAGTAGACAATATATTGCCAACATGCCTGAGCTCCTGACAGATAATTAGCATTGTGCCTCAACCAAAAGAAACCATGAAGATGTTGGAGAATCTCTCATCCTAATCAAAGATGAATCGTCTCTCAATCTACTGTTTCATTATTCAAATGAGCAGCACCAAGCTTCATGAATCCTGGAAATATTATTTTCTTCCTTCTCAGGTAAAAACTCCTCTAATGATATAGGGCAACAAGGTCAGGTTTTTATCTGACGAAACATTATTTTTCTTTTCTGGCTATATCACTTTTGTCGGTATTTAACAAGGTAACACTGATGCCACATTAAAGTGCACTGATTGATTTGTTGCCAGTTGTATAAGGTTATTTGACACGGCCATGCTAATGAGCTGTTTTACTGAACAGAAGTAGCATGTGGAATCAACACACTACAATTCTGTAGTCTGACTTAAAGTCCCAGCAGCTGAAGTCTTTCAGAAGAGATGTTGAGCCAAAAGCCTTGTCTCACTCAGTTAAACGTCTTCTGGGAACAAAGTTCATCTTTACTGTCTGTCAAGAGTTATTTCAATTGTGCTCTCTGAATTACAAGCTGTTTTATTCCAAATGTTGAATTTACAGCAGACAGCTTTGTTGAATTAGTTATTTCTGGGAACTCGGAAGGATCTTTATTATCCTGTTTATTGTGGTTGTGCATGATTCTTTACTATTCTTTAATAGTTCACCATTTATCCTTGCTTCATTTTAATTCATGAGTTATGAAAAGGGTTAAGAAGGGGAAAAAACATTTAAGACAATGTGTACCATCTTCAGTGCTGACACTAAAACATGGAGAAATAAAAACCTTCAATCAAACTGATTTATTACTACATGTATTAATGACATCACAGTCCAACACAGGACACATTCACCACCTCCGACACTATCAGAAACACTCAAAAATAACATGTTTACAAATGAATAATAAACTACTTATTTAATAAAAATATAATAATATAAGTGTCTGCAAGGGCAATATGGCTTTAACTCATCAGAAGTCTTATCTTGGTGAAATTGATAATACAGCAAAATAAGTCATAACGAACAAACATAATACAAAGAGGTTTTTCTTTCTGTTTTATTTGTAAAATTCAAGTGAACCTTGCAGTATATGTAAGTGCATTTGACCATGAAAGTAATTAGGCCATTAAGATGAGACCAATGTACAGGGCTGATGTTGAACACCAGGACAAACTTTTGTTTTAATCATCATGACAATGTCTCCACATTTTAACCAATTCTAAATTCAAAGTTTTTTTTTTTTTCATGTCCCATGATGGACATAGTTTTTTTTTCCCCAAATATGATTATAGGTGATAAACATTATCCACATGCATCCAGTCCCACTGCATAATGCCCTCATGCAAAATATAATCCCACATAAGAAAGCTCCTGTCGTTAAAATGTGACACTGTGACATAGCTCTATTCTTGGAGCAGGAGACTGAGCCACTCGTCACCAGGACATCGGTTACATACATATTATCCGTACACTGGCGCCCCAGATAGAGGATTTCACAGCCAGAGCCGGTGAGGATGACATAGCCGGTGTGCTATGTGGCCTCTCGTCTTGCTAAAAGCACAATAGCAACTGTGGGATTGATCATTTATTTTCTCTCTGCACCTCCTGGCTCCTAAGAGAGCAGTGGCGAACAGTTGTTCCACGGTGATACCAGAAACTGATGCATTATGGATCAGGATTGATGCTACCCCCTCTTCTCTGAGTTTGGAAGAGGTAGCAGCATCCCAGTGTTTAGTGTACAGACATAACTATAGTGTATATAATAAAATGTACATTTAAACAATGAAATAATGAATAGACGATGAAAGGGAGGCTGCTCCTCACATACTCAGTCTGAGTTCAATAACACAATGTTGACGTAATCCACCCAAACTCTAAAACAGTAATTTTACAATTACAGTAAATGTTAATGTCCCATACATGGGAACACAACACTAACATCAGACTTTTACTTGAACTTGCTTTTTGTACATAACATTTGCAGGATGTATTGTCTGGAAATGGCGGGCTAGAGACTTGAAGATTGGAAGATTAGTTCAAAGTAACCTGAGTCCTTGTTAAATTGCCCTTCTCAGACAAAACCTCTATATCTCAGTGATATAGAATAATTATTGTTGTATTTCCTGTTCCTATGACCTGTTTGTGTTGAGATCCAGCAGAGGTGTGCTCAGCCTGAGCCAACATGCTAGTTCTCTATTGTGCCACTAGAAAGTGCTCTTCAGCAGCTTATCATTCATCTTACACAATCCCTGTGCCTCTGCACTCCATCCCTCTGTCTTTCATAACCCCATCTGTCTCTCTCTCCACCTCTACCCCAGACTCTGCTCCTCAGACAAACTTCTGCTTTTTATTTTGTATAGGAGGCAGAGAGAATGTGATTTAAAAGTGTGAAGAAGAAGACTACAGTCTACCACCAGCACTGCACGTGGTCCCCGGAGTCTCTTTCTCTGTGTGGTCGACGAACACAGGAAGGGAGGTAATGTGTCCACTGGGAGCCTCTACTCACAGTACAAGCTTCTTCTTCCCCTTGTATTCAGATGATCTGCGTTGGGAGTTTCACACAAGGCTCGGGGGTCAATGTCTGGCTGTATTCTCAGGTAAATTGTAACTAGGTACAAGCCAGTAGAAATGGGATCTTTTACTGCTATAAGAACTATATCTTAACTGATAGCAAAAAGAGGACTGTGTGTGAAATAGCAATGTAAGACCGTAGCCGCTGAGCAACAACGAAAGCTGTGACAATCCAATCCTCCCAAGCATCTGCTTCACAGGGGCAGCTATCAAAGAGGCTCCCAGTGAACACCGAGCCTAAATCACTGACTGCTGCAGTCAGAGGGAAGACAGAGCACTTCTGTTCATTCTCGCCATTTGTAGCAGACAAATCATGGGAAGCATAATGACACCTGGATAAAAAGCTTCCCCTGTTGTAATGCATTGTCAGCGGCTTCACATTCAAGCTCCTATATGTCCGACAAATAACTTTTCATTCTGTTCCGAGCTATTTAGATGTAGGATCCTTTTGGTTGTTTTAAAAAAAATCAAAAGATTAATTTGACAAAACAAATTCTCTTCACATGGTCCACTTAATTGATGTTCCAAAACTACCACATCTCGTGGCCTTCATCTTCTGGTTGTCAGTTGTAGCAAAAAGATAAGCTAATGGTGAGGAAAGAGAAAGAAATAGATTAAAGCAAAAATGTTGGTTTGGGCCTCAAATTTGGCAGTACCAATCGGGTTTAGTCTGTGTTAAAGGAAGGGTACAGGGTGAGAACACGAAAAGGTGCAATCACATTTTTGGGCCATATGGATAAATCCTAAAAAATTAATAATGAAAAATTAAAATGAAAATGTTTTAATCCTGACAATACAACCATGTCGGAAGTTAAATTAGTATCATTCAGCAGCATTAGAATGAAGGCAGCAGACAGAGAGCAAACCACTCAATTTGATGATATTTGGGGAGATGCAGATAAAACTACAAGGCAAATCTATGAAAATGAAAACAAATCATAATGTGAAAGACGGATAAATAAGCAAATTTTATCTTATTGTGAAGTCTAATGAAGAATCACAAAGTGTAGAAGCAGCAACAAAACAGCTGGTATGAACATTAAAACAGGCAGGCTAGCACACTGACATTTACAAAAAAAATAAGCAAACGTTGATGTAGCATTATTACATTATCAGCTGATCACTGTCATAGGCTTAGAGCAGGATTAGGCTGTCAGTCATTGAAATCTTCCCATTGGTGTTTTCCAAAGGAATATTGTTTAATTCGCATTCACATGGACACTGTGTGTGTGAACCCTTACACTCTGGTATGAACAGGTAAACAATATGTTTTCCACTCACCTCGTGATCGACGAGAACAACAGCTGGAGCCATGACATCTATACACAACAAAGATGGCAACAATTAAAAATGCTGAGCTAAAATTGAGACTGGTATTTCACATTGGCTAACATGTCTTTACAATTGGTTGACTACATTTAGATTATAACAATGATGAAGGGATGAAAATGTGACTAAAACTACATTTTGCAAATCTCAAACTGAATGAATATTAGCTGCCAAAATTAACACTGCTGTCAGTTTATATATAATCTGAAATGTTTTAAAGAACAGAGAGAAGTCATTAAAAAAAAGAAAAAAAAAGTATTTCATAATAAAGGATTGCAGTGTAACCCGAGCCATAAAGCATTCCTAGAGTTGTAGACCCAAATCCAGGAGTACAGGTCCTGAACCCATATTGATACGTGCATGCTGCAATGGCACTATATCTTGTCTCGAGTACTAAATGTTAATGGCACATCAAGGGGACATTATGGAGTCATGGTACAGCAGTCTTCATTCAGAGCCATGTATGAGATGAACTAAAGGCCAACTGTTTTAGGGTGCTCTGTCTGCTGACCTGTAATGGCCAATCCATTTTGATTAATTGGATCCTTTAACGAGCATCCAGTGACAATTATATGTTCGCTCCCGAGGGAGAGGTGCAGGATGTTAGGGTGGGTCCCCTGTGGAGTGCTGCTTCACTGGTCCCAGATCCTTCCAGGGGCCCCCTGAGAGCACGGGGGCCCCCCTCATTGAGAGGAGCAGCAGGCTGGGGTGAAAGTATCACAAAAGATGGCCGGACCTGCTCTCTGGGGAGGGGAGTGCAACCTTGTATCTCATTCAGATGATAAATTGTTAATCAGGATGCAGTTGTGATGTTGAAGCATTTTACCATTTCTGAAATGTGAAACTGAAAATATTTTGTCTGATTGCAGATATAATACTTCTATTACTATTACTACCACTGCTAATGATGATGACAACACTTATCTAGCATGTTTCATTAAGCATTACTTTAATGGTCTGCTCCTGAGTTGACTGCATGGTCTGAGTTTGTGATCTCGAATCATTCAGCTACAGAACATTTAGTGAAATCACTAAATCATTTCATCATTTGGATGAAAATGAAATGAATGTACAATGTTACACATTTTTACAACAACTTTCAAACTGTCGCCTAATATTGTAATTTAAAATGGCATTAAGCAATATCATATTATATAATATCACAGAACTATTATAAGGGTCTGATAAATAAAATAAAATATTGTAATATTAAGCAATGATTTTAAAGGTTTCTTAAATATGTGTAATGTTAAGCAAACATTTTTAAACTAACTGAAATAAAAAGTGCAGCAATTGTTTAAATATGTAACAGATTGTAATATTGAGCAATTATTATTAAGCTCTGTGAAATAATAATAAACATAATAAAGTCAATCAATGATTTTAAAGCTCAGCACTTAAGGCAGTTTATTAATTAGCTTTCACAGGCGGTGGAAATTAAGCTGAAGAATGAATAATGAGATTGTCTAGAATTCCATCATTGACCCTTGTGGGACTCCATACATAAAATCTGCTGAATATAAGAAGCTTGTTTAGAGTTCAATTCCAAAAACCAATCCATCTTAATAAACAAGCGAACACATGCTAAGACCTACGTTGCAAGATTTGAAATAATAAAAGGGAACATTGCTGAAAATGTAGGTCACTGCACTCTGAGCAATTTCTGTTATATGAAGTACTTAAAAACCATGGATTTAAGAATCAAACATTAGTTTGACTCCTTAGCAAAGTTAATTATTTGATAGTGTTTCCTAAGTTTTGACAGTGCACATATGTGAGAGCCGTAAATGGGAGGAGAGACTTCTGGCTTTATTGGACCATGCAGGTTAAGTAGAGTCTCCGAGTGAGAGGAGAGAGTGCTGCTGGATTCAATTACTCCTCCTTTGTCCATTCAACAAAGAACATAATTAGCACTAATGGTGATAGCTGCAGCTATGAACTCACACACACACACACACACACACACACACACACACACACACACACAC
>CALSBV010012161.1:324765-342927 GCA_943590825.1 Bovichtus diacanthus
ACACACACACACACACACACACACACACACACACACACACACACACATACACACACACACACACACACACAGATTCACAGCACATTCAACTCATTACAAAGCACATACCCAGCAAGTCACGAACATACAATAAATTCTCAACAGTTGTTAAACGCCTGTACTGCAGTTGAACACACAGCAGGCAGAAGGAACAAAGGAGTCATTTCAACAATGGGCAGGCGAATATTTGAGCAAATTAGATCTCATCAATTCAATTTGCAAACATTGCCTGTCTTCTCAGTGCAAGAGGTTGCCTAAATGAAGCATCAACAACCTAACTGATCCTAGTCACGGCCTTTCATTCAGCCTGTGAATGATCCGAGCAGTGCTTCTCTGTCTGGGCAGCGAAAAAAAACTCTTTTCATTGACTGGCATAATAGTCCTCCTGAAACCCGTTAATTACTGTGATGTTAAGATATGGATAGGGCACTATACGGATGGTAATTGAAGAGATGTGTGTAACCACCCCCGCCATTATTAATCCACATAATTTCCTCTTTCATTTCAAATTAATTGGAATAAAATGCTTGCTACATTAGCCTCATAATGAAAGGCAATAATCTACGAAAAATGTATAAGAGCAAGACCTTCTCTGCAGGTTCAAATTAATTAAATTCCTTTTTAGCCATATTTCATTAAAATGCTCTCATTTCAGGCCAGCCAGTATCAGGCCCTTCGTCATTCAAGAGGCACTGATGAGAGAAAAAAAAGGTGAATTGTTGAGAGAACCCAACTGTCAGCGAATTTGGTTCCAAATTAATTATTTCAGCCCGATAACCCTTTTCATGTCTTTTGACTCACTTTATAGAAAGAGCCAATTAATTATGTCAAACATGCTCTTGCTCCCCAGAGTGGGCAGGCAGGCTGATGGGGATGTTTACTGTAAGAGGACGGGATGGTGGTGTGTTGGGTGATGGGTGTGTGCGTGTGTGTGTGTGTGTGTGTGTGTGTATATGTGTGTGTGTGTGTGCGTGCATGCATGTGTGGGTAGGGGGGTGTTAGGGAACAGCCTGCCCCTAATCTCGACACACCTGTCAGGCATACAGCTCGTTATCTAGGCACTGAGGGCCCGGGCTGGTTTTGTCAGGAGCCGGGCTCTAACAACAATCCAGGAGAACCTTTTGGAGCCGCATAGTCCAGCGCACACACACACACACACACACACACACACACACACATACACACACACTGTCCACTGTTAGACAATTCACTCAATTAGCCCACCACACTCAGCCGCAGCCTTAATGAGCTGGGGAGGAAGTCGACCGTTGTTTCTTGTAGAAACTTACATTTGTGTTTTTATTGACGCCCATGCAACAATGTGTTCTCATTATTGCGGTTGTGTTTTGGTGACTCTCAAGGTAGGCTCAGTCAAAAACAATTTATGTAAATCAGCTTGGTGACCAGCTGATGCTGCGTGGTTGGTGGAGGCAACATACAACAATTTCCTGTTGTATAGGTCGTCCGTGCAAGCAGCTTATTATGTCCCATATTTACGTTTATTGTTGGGCAGCGTCCTGTAGTGGCTGTAGTAATTACGACGGTAGCAAAAGAGGAAGTTACGTGACGTAGTATAAAGAGTGTCAATGTCCACATAGGGAGGATGCGGGGGGATGGATGAGTCAAACAAACACAAGAGTTTCCCCCAGGAGACCGCTGTTCATGTGGATCCAAAAGTCAACTTTGACTTATTTCAACTTACGTACATGACATAACGTGCTTTACTTACGTCACATTCTTAACTTACATCATATACTGTATGAAACATACTTAAGGATTTAAGAAAAGTACGTACTTTAACCAAAACCATGATCTTTTCCTAAACCTAAACACATAGTTTTGTGTGAATTCACAACAGTAACCCACGTGTTCAAAGCGCCTGTCGCTGGTACTCTCCAACGGTCATACATGACGTTTTTGGCAGTCATTGGCAAACAACCTATTCTGTCGTTTAGGTGTGAGGACGTGTTGCAACATACGCAATTGGAGTGACACACTGCGACTAGTCCACGATCTGAAGCATTACGGCTATGGTAAACTAGAAACTCCCTAGCTCATGTGAAGTGTCCAACCGCATCTGATGCCAGATGAAAGGTTGAACCGCCTAAAGTCACAGACAGAGTTGAGACTCAATAATGATTCAGATGGGGATGATGGCACAGACTTTGGGACAGTCTCTCCTTGAAAGAATTGATGTTGTCCACTCAGGTGTTGACCAACAACAAGACAAATCCTAAGTACCCTCTCAGCCCGGCACACCTGGCCCTCGCTGCATGCAGTATGCCTGGCTGTGACATTGTCAGTTTCAGAAACTTATAAAAAGGTTTGGACATTTGTCTCAAAGCACTGCTCGGCCTAAAGAACATCATCACAAAGCCACTAGGAAGGAGTCCTACCTTAGATACAGACAGCAAAGGTTTGGATTCATAGCTCAGACTCAGATTTTGTTGTTGATTCCGCCACTAAAATACTGGAACGGTATTTATCAGTATCAGGATATAATTATAAACTCCCCAGTAACTGTGTTTATATTTCCTATATGTACTTTGTGATACAAGTGACTGAGATTGTTTCATGAGTGAATATGAGACTATTCTGTATAATCACCATATTCTTACATTCAGTGTGATATATGGCGGCATCACAGTGAGGAGAAGGTTTGCCATGGTATGATATTTAAAAAGAAGATGTCTTTATGTTGTTTTCACTCGGACTAATCTCTACCAGCATCAGAAACACATGCAGTCCAAGCTGACCAATCAATAATTCTTGCTCTCTCCATTTGGCTTCTCCGTAGCTGCTGTAGCTCGAAGCTCGTAGCTGCGGTGTTGTTACACCTTTGAGGATCGGAACGCAACAACAGAGCCCATGCACATGGCCATTGAAGATATGGCACACCCCGTTTATATTTTCCCTCTTCGTTAAGCAACTTCATCAGCAATGAATGCCTGAAGCTTTGTCTCCTCAGTCGAGTTTGTGGCAGATGTGTGAATGGCAGCTAAGTGCTGCCCTCTCAGCTCGGTGCTGAGTGACTGACATGTGGCGTGACACCAAAATGAGAGCGTGACAACATGGCCCACAGGCCTTTGGAAGGGCGTGTCTTGCCCGAGCATATGGCCACGGCTGTGACACCTGGAGCCGGATGAGGCCTGAAGAATTCACAAATCGCTGAGTCATCTGTTAGGAGGAGAGAGGAAGCCTGTGGCATTGCTGCCGGCAAAACTCCTGAAGAGCAGGATCCAAAAGTGTATCATTCTTGTCTTGGAAAAAAAGGTGGGAATTCACACCCTCTCATCCTAGAGGACCTTCTTGCATAGTTGCTACAGCTGACTATACTTTGTCAGTCAATGGGAAAGTGATGGGCATCATCTGGAAAACACAATAACCCAATCTGGGGACACAGAGGTGTGTCACAGGTGCAAGGTCATATTCTGTTTATGCATTTACTTTCTGATCCCCTCGCTGCATATCTGTTGATGTCTTTTATTATTAAGTGTTTTACTTCATTTTCTCTGACATTTCATCTTCCAATAATAGCTTTCTTTCTGGGAGCAATGCAACTGCCACCATACTTTAGTCATCTTTCAAAAGATAATAATACAGGTTTACTTTACTCCAGATATCAGTAAAAAAAGCTTTAACTGAAGATTGAGTTTTCCCTGATTTTGGAGCCGAGCAAAACTAATTTCATCATATTGATTTAAAACTTAATTTGAATTTGGCATTTTCAGATATTCAGAAACTGATTTTTGTTACCTATTGGGGGCCTTTATGCGCTCTTACTCACCAAATCCCATCTATATTTTACACTTGAAGCTGCATTTATTGATTTTCTGTTGGCCATTTTAGCACAAGGGGAACATTAGCTTATTTAAACTTCAAGCAAGCAACATCGGTTACAGCAACAGTTATTTGACTTTAGTTCTGTTTTGGTCTCCACCAACTTCTGAGACAATTATCTGGCTCTACTGTATATACACTGTGATGAATGTTTCAACCAAAAGTGTGGGTAATAATTTAACAGTGCACTCATTATCTCTTTATATAAGCTATATATATAATATATATATATATATTATATATATAAGTTTGGCTAACCTGGAGGTTTGCTATTTCTTGACCTGTACTTTTTTTTTGGGATGTCGCTGCATTCCCAGATCTTGGCATTATCTTGGTTAGTACAATTTCATCATAACCCATACTGTAGGAGTGATGGCCAAAGGTACAATAGTAATAAACCAGCATGCTACTTTAAGGCAATTATTATTTTGTAACAATATAGTATTGGTCTTGAATGATTTCTTTTGGCCATCATGACAGATATTGTAACATTTAGCTAAAGCAGGCCCTCACCTCACATTTTTTGCCAAAATTAAAGTTCTGCACCAAACACTTTAGATCCATCTTTGTTTGAGTGTGAGAGACTATCTCCTATTTTACATTTTACTGAACACAGTGCACTGATATGAAACTAAGAGAGGATGTATGGAATCTACAGCCCCCCCACCCACACACACACACACACACACAGACACAGACACACACACACACACACACTTCAGGGATAACTTTACCTTGCAATTGTGTGAAAGCAGTGAGCTGGCTGCTGATTTTGAAAGCTCACATCTCTTTTGTGAACTGTGAGCCTGCAGGATACGGCTGCGCTGGAGACTAATATTAATTGATTCATTCTGTTGCTTAATTGATCAGTTTTATTGATCTGCATGCCATCAGTACAAGTCTACAAGTCCAAGGCCTGTTGTCTTCCAAAGATGTTATCTTAACCTTTAAACTATGTATATTATCACTATCAGACGTTACAGAACTTAAAGTCAAAGATAACAAAGATAACATTGTCGTGACAGTGAACCTTGAGTATCTAGCACTAATTTAATAAATTGTGAAAGTACAGAATTGACAGATGTATTGACTGTCAGACCACTTTTGTTAATTGTTCTAAATGCATGTTTATTTTGCATATATTTTATAAATTGCTTTTGATATGGAACAACTTTTTTCTAACATTCTTGAGTTTATTTTTGAGGGCAGACTGCAAAGATCAAAGGTCACTAAAGTTCATGACCTTTTGTTTTGGCATCTACCAAATCCTCAATCCTTTCTTCAGCTCCTCCTCACCAAACGTGCACCTCTGTGTTCGATTCCAGTTATAGTTCAATCCAATAAAAGCTTTCAGCTATGATAAATTATTCGGACCCTCTGATGCTAAATTGCAAACCATCCCACAAAAGATAATTATTTTGGTAGTCATGGCCAAGATGAAGGCTAATGACTCCCCCTGGGCATGGTTTGGGTTACATTACCTTAAAAACAGTTGGAACACCTCAAAAGGTGCTTTTAGATGAGCCATAGAACATAAAAAAGGAAATGAGGGCACACACGTTATTATGGAATGCTTTTCACCTGAAAGAAGATCCTAAAAATCCATGAAAGATGATGCTAAAAATTGCTCTTGCAGCATGCGGTGTGTTTATGTTTGTGGACATGTGTGGGTGTGTGCAATGTTTGTGCATGTGAACATGTGTGTGCCTGTGTGCATGTGAGATAGCTTTTCGGCTGAGTAGAAGTAATTCTCCCTGATTCGTTCCCAGTCACACATCCAAATGAGTTTGGATGAGAAACACAGCAGGGTGCCTGATGGCCAAGGCCCCATTTCTCTGCATGGAATCGCCACCCTCCCTGTTGAATGTGCAATGAACTTATGCATTGTTGATGTGGAAGTTTATATTCAAAAAACACATGACTGTAAATTGGAGTCAAAACAAAGAGAAGGACCTGCAGGGTAATTTTTAGATTTGTCATGCTGCGGTGTCTTCAGTTTGGTGTCTCAACAGATCTGAATAAGTCTGCATCTGGGTTACAATATTTCCCAAACCGGCTTCTAAGACAATAGATGTTTTGCTTGACTTTGACTTTTTTCAACAGAACTTCTTCTGCAGACACACCGTTGTGTCACTTCGATATGACTATATGATATGTGAAAGGTTTCGCTCATAGTGATAATCCCGCAGAGCATGATCACTAATGTCAATTCCTATCTGCAATAAGGAGCTTGTTAGCATCTTTCAGCTCATTGTTTTGGTTTTATGGCCTGCAACTTTACTGTTTTGGTTTGAGGCTCTCATCAACCTCATTTCCAGCAGGCAACTGTTCATTGAAAAAGCTCTGATAAACTCATTGCACAGTACCTCCTCAGACTAGCTGGTGTTAGCAGGTAGCAAGTTAGCAAGAGCCAGATATTTTCTCAGGAGTTGGTGGAGACCAAAACAAAGTTAAAGGGAGAGTACAACAAGACGTATTCATCAGGTAGACACAAACAGGACTCCAAATGTATGCTAATGTTGCTCTGAGTCTGCTAGATGTATAAATAGGCAATGGAATGCTAACTGTCTCTCTCCTACACAATCATTTTAGTAATTACCAAGCACCATTTCTATAGGAATAATAGTAACAATCAACCCGAACTTGAAAAGTGTTTTGGATTATTTTATTAATTACATTTATTAGTTATTACACTTAGTTAAAGCAGCTCTGTGGAGTTTTCTTGTAAACAAAAACAAAGTTTCAGTGAAACCATTGTGTGTGTTCCTGGGGCCTAACACAGTGATAAATGCATTTCCCTCCTCGTAAAGCATTTGCAAAGCTGAAATTTGAAACCTAAATTGTTCACATGCATGTTTACTAGTTTGCAGTCTTCATTTCTGCTTTTGTTGGCACATTGTTGTATCACTGGAATAGTGTGAAACCATTGGCTGTATTGTGGATTTATTAGGGATTTCATGTGAAAAAGCAACTACAAAAAGATGCGCCGCTGGAAAAGCCATGTTGGTGAGAGCCAAGGTGGACCACGATGAGGAACGCAGCTCAGTTAATCTGTGACAGTTCTGCCCAAGAGCTCCATCTTCTTCAGTTTTCTTGCTATAGCTAACTACTGTTCTCCTCACTCCTGAAAACAAACATGTTCCAAGTTTCCTCTCCGTAGTATAAAAAGTGTTGCTCTACCAACAGAGCAGTGACAGGCAGTACACAGCAGAGGAGCATGGTGCAGGTTTAAAGGGAGTGAATGTTGTGGCTCTGTGACCTGCCCTTTGCCCATCACCTGCTTCCCAGAGAGCTCTGGTGTCCAGACTGCTGGGAAAAAACAGGAAGGACAGCACCCTGGAAAACACACACAGGGTTAAGTTTACATTTAAGTTTCAGAAACAGTCCTTAGAAACAGAGCTGCTGCTGTAGTGACAGAAAATGAGCTGGCTGGTTAGGTTGGTCAAGTGGAGGCCAAGGTCCAGCATTTTACAGTTCAAGCTATCAAACACACATTTATTGGCCAAGAAAGGACTCCAGATATAAATTAAAATGATATTACCAATTTGTATCTAAGATAACCAGTTTTATTTACACCAGTCGGTATTTTTAAATACAGACAATAACAGACATAACATAGAAGTACACAGACCGCTTATGTGAGAATATTAAGATAACATGACGAACATGTGAGTTATATTAAAATAAAAAACACATATATACATGTAGGGGTGTGTTATTTATATGTTACTTGGCTTTTTGTAAGTTATCTTGTTATTAATATCTGTGGAAGAGGCCACTTCTATATTACGCTGAATAGTCACTTATTTTCTGTCAGTGTTTCCAGAAGAATTTCACTGTTTTTCAGACTCACTCCTGAAGCAGAGCGAACACTGGTACTGCTGCCTCTACTGCTGTCCAGTGTGATCAGATGCCACTGAAGGCTTTAAAACTAACAGTGAAAGGTGCCAAACCGAGCTGCATGCTCCAAATAAATAGGGGGCCATACAATATAAATGTACAGTCATCAGTTATAAAAAATGCTGACTACTAACTAACAGCAGGGCAAGAATACGTACAATTACAGCAACTCTGCTTTATAGTCTACGTGTTTGGCGTCGCTTCTGTTAGCCATCTGTGTGTTTACTGTGCCACCAACTGGGCTTTATAGTTTGTAGAATGACTTGGTGCAGGGTGGCAGAGACGAGGGAACGACTTGTGTTTTTATTGTAGGTGAAATTCCCAACATTTTAATGCATACAGTACGTCTACCAGCCTATTTACAACGTTTTTCTGTTTGACAGTGGGAGAAGAATACAGATGAAGGAAAGTGAACAAACTGATTCAGTAAAACAATTAAATGAAAGTTAGCCGGTTCCCTCAATCAAAAAAGACACTGCTGGGTTTTGTTTTGGATCATGTTGGTATTACTGTCAAAGGTTACAATAAACATACTGTCTGTTGTAAGTTAACCTTCCTGTGGAGCCTCTTCTATGTTTGTATCACCTAAACTTAAATGAATGTACAGTATGCACACATTCACCCTGGCATCAGACTCGATGGTGCATGGCAACAGGTTGTCCACATATCATGGAGCAGCTTGTGCAGGTGCCTCGGGTCAGAGAGGGTCAAGGGTCTGAGGCGGGGGGGTGAGAGGGGTCACATAATCTGTTTTAAACCCCCCCGCTCTCCCCTCAGCTCCCCTGAGCTCCTTCCCCTGCCACCTGTCCTGCCTGTTGGAGGTTTGCACTGCGGGCTGAGTGGGGTCAGAAGGAGCGGTCAGCAGCTCTCCGGCCACTTTTCAGGTTGGTGGGAGGCTACGTGTGGAATGTCCAGCCTGTGTGTGTGTGTGCATGTTGTGTACATTATAGAGAGGAAGGGCAAAGCCAGCACCTTACCATATTTATTAAAAGCATCCCTTCAAACTGATGTTGGCAGTGATGAATTCAGAAGTGTAGGACTGTACAGCTCAGAGTGGAACGACAAAAGCTACATCATATATATATTGTCTTCATATTTGTCTTCTCAGATAACAATGGTCATTACTCAGCATAGCTCTAATAACTGGGCCAGTATGTGTTCATGTAAAGTCTCTAGCGAATATTGTAGCCAGAACTGCTGCCATGTGGTGGAACAGCTTTCAGCTACACATTAAGTCTTTAGATATGAGAGGGGCATAAAGAAGTCAGGTTAGGGCTTTTCTTTGGAACAGGGGAACAGATTTATATTGAAACTCACAATGAAATCATATTTTAGCTTTTTTATTTTGTATTTTTAAATTGTGTTGACGTATTATGGATTTCAGCATTGTATCTGTTTAGTTGTCTTTGTTTTGTTTTGCACCATGTTGGAAATACGTGTTTTCACATTGACATGTTATCCTTTGGATGTTCTTGTTTTTTTGCCTGATAATCCATTAATAAATCAATCAATCAATCTCTTGTTGGAAAGTCAATTACATAACTACAAAGAGACATATTGCAGCATGTGTTTGCTGTGGCGGTAGTGGAAGATATATACATTACTCTCTGACACATAAACAGGTGAATAGTGTGTTTCAGTTCCTTAAAGATTTCAAAGGTTTTATATACATTGTTTCACACACAGAAACCTTAAGAAAGCACACTCATGCACACACATAGTATATATGGACACATGCATGCATTCCTATGATAGGAATGTATGTTTACTCTTCGCTGCCAGGCCACACTGTTGCAACACCAGCTGGACACCTGGCCTCTGGCCTGTCTTAAATTAGGCACCCTTCTCGATGAACTCCTCCTCTTCGCTAACTTTTCTTTCCTGGTTGTCTGTTCTCATATTCCTCTCCCCCTTAACATTGGTCTCTTTTCTTTGATAACTACAAACATTTCTCTCTCATTTATTTTTATTACAAAGAATTAGTAGTTTTTATTGCTACCCTGGTTTGGATATGCAGAGATGACTTCGTATTTCTACAAAGTGGTGTTTTGCTTTATTCTAATGCTTTAGATTTCAACTAAAAGATTTTTAGGCAGTTGGCATGAACAAATTGGTTGGCACATCTGCACCACTTCCATTGATCCACACTTGAAATCGCTTTCATCTTTTTGTTGTGACCTGCCTTCATTCTTCCGCACACCTGTAAACAAGAGCAATTTCCTGCATTGCAGAGCGTTTCTGTTATCATGTGTCCACATTCAAATGTGGCAATCTGCCATGTGAAGGGGATTTCATGCAGAAGCCTGAACATTATTAAACTTGATTCTTTTATGTCAACTGTTTGGCAATTGGCATCAAATATAAGGTAATGAAACGTTCAGTATTGTAGAAGATGATGAAGAAAATACACAAAAGTGAATTACACCAGAAAGCTCAGGATGAGGGTTCACTTTGTGCTCAGCTAATCTTATGAGGAAGGTTCTGCATTCAACAAAATACATTTTGACTGAAATTAAAACAAATTACTGAAAGATTTGCACATAAAAAATCACCGAACACGAGATGAGATGACATGAAATGTCACTACAGAAAATCCAGAGAGCTGAAGTGAAACAGCAAAGTCCACATTCTGTTCCAGAAGTAAGAAAACATTATTCAATGTCACATTTAGTGCCCAGCTAAACACATGTGCTCATTAATGTTGTATTAACTCTGCGGCCAAGCTGTTGCATTCCATCCTCCTTAGAGTAGCAGTATCACCTCCAGAGCAGGGCGAAAATTTTGTTTGAGAAATATGCAATAGCGTCCTGCTGCAGAGCTCCAGGCTGGTGGAAGATTGAGTTATCGTGCTTCCTTATCAGCAAATAACGTTTACATGCCACTGTATTATATTAGCCTACTGAGCCTCTATGAAATATATTGTATCACCACACCAGCTCCACCAAACTAACAACAGGAAATAAATGCAATCATTTCAGCTATAGTTTCCTAACAATAGTAACGTAGCTAACTAATGTTGTGTTAGCAAACTCATAAGGTTAGTAGAAGTTATTTGCTGCTTAACGTTACGTTACCTAACTTTATAAGTTACAGTTCTATCAAAAATATTAAGGTTGTCCTGTTTACCTTGGTGTTATTGGTGGAGGTTGTACGGCTCATTCAAAGTAATGAACACATTCTATCGTATCCTGATGACGATCTCTGGCGTACACAAATTCAGAAGACACTCTATTCTCCAAGTTCGGACCCAAAAGGGTCTGATGGAAAAGCTGGGTCCAAACCTGGAATCCTGCAGCTAGACCCTTCTCTGAAAATATGTCCTCATAAAAGCCATGCCAAGACGATATCAATGTAAATGAGCATTAGGTTAGATGATGATCATGTTGACACCTTGTATCTCTATCAGTGTACGAATATGTGTGTGAATGCTGTGTGTGGTTGGAATAATAGAAAGGTGCTATATAATGCAAGTCCATTTAAAATTTAGATAACCCTGTTCAGCAGTACTGTATATGGTGTTGTTCACTTCCATATGTCTAGATAAATTAGTTAATTTTGAAAAATCGAATTGTGTTGCTTATTTAAGATTTCTGTGTTAGCTGGATTTACCAAACACCATTTCTCCCAAGACTTTTATCATCAGAATAGTTCCGCCGTAAAGCAGTTTGTATGGCAGCTGTCTCAGTTTGGAGAGTATGTAGGCTTGCTGCTCTCATGGCTGGCAGAAATGGCAGCAGGGGTGCGGGTCAGGGAAAAGGAGCTGGTTTCGTCACCGTCAACACCCTGAATGAGTTACAGACCAACAGGACGTGTAAGAGGATCCAGCCAGTCTGCTGGCTCGGTTCGAAGTGCCGTCAGATGCACGGGGAGAGTATCTAGTTGATATGCATAAGGACAGTTATAGGTTGACATGGTTTACTCAGATAGCACTGACAGGTTGGAAGACACAGACACAGAGGTGACAATGTGTGTGTATGTGTGTATTGTATATGGTTTGAGAGCTTTCAATAATTGAAACATGCAATTAAGAAACAACTGCACGACCAGTATGACACATATATACATTGGAAGACATTGCTGAACACACCCTCACATCCAAAATCAAAGGGGCAATGAAGCCCTATGAGTGTGAATGTTTGTGATTGAGAGGAGTGGTAATAGAGAGAGTGAAGAATGCAGAGAGGGTCAGGGACTCGACCAGAGCTCTCACATTCTGTAAATGTGGGTGGGCTGCAGTGTCCGCTGAGGACTCCTCTCCAACCCTGGGAGAGACATTTATTACAGAATACCAGCACGATATATTCTACTCACTACTCACTACATTGTTTATAGCTGCGCTATGCACCGCATTTAAGCAAGAATACACCTGTCTTATCAGTTTAACTTGCACAGCTGGGCTGCAGCAGGCAATAGCGTCAGCTAATTGAGATGCTGTATCAGTCAGTATTTGTAAATGCAATGTGCTTGAAAGTGCCATCACACAATCTGCCATATCATTCATCGTGGATTTAATCTTTTTGAAATGAATTACAAAAATGTGCCAATTTAGGGCAAAGGCAAGACGTTTGCAAATTTTGTAATAATGTTAAAAGTGTTGCTCTTGTCCTTGTCTTGTATTGACAGTGTCATGATATCCTGTATCCTCTATTAGCATGATCATCCAAATGTTTCCCAGAGAAACTTGCATAGCAAAATTGTAAAAATTGCCAGCAAAATAATACACAGTGAATTTCGTATTCAGGCCCCCAGTTGCAAAAGTAACAGAGCCAGTAATTCCTTTATCCCATCAGCCATTGCACTTTAACACACATGCGTGAGTTGCAGCACTGGGGGCAGGTGCACACATACTCTTGCCAACAAAAGTCTTGCACATGAAACTCTCACAGCAGCAGTTTAGTTGTATATTGCATAGTAGAAAGTCTTTGCACTCATATTACCATTAGTTTCTCATATCAAAGTTTTGTATTTCAAAAAGTTCAGGACGTTGCTGTGTGTGTCTGCCATGTATAGACTATGTCCCTGATTTTCTGTTGGTTGTTTAACTAAGCACTAAAACCAAATTCCCTCTGGTATAATAAAGTGAATAAATCTACCACTCCAGCAGTGCAGTCACTTCAGCCAGCCAAATCTTGTCTAGACAGAGAAGGAACTTGTATTGCTGTTACATTATCTCCAGTCATTGGGAGTGTTGAAAACCCCCTCTGTGGTGCAGCCACTACAAATAGACCTGTTCAGTTTTCCCACTGTCACCTCAGCAACCTCTCTTCTCTGCTCAGTGCCTATCATCACCCCTGCTGCCGTAGTGTGACCGACAATATTTAGAGTGACAACAGCCACACTGGAACACTTGTGTTATCACTGTGGCCCAATAAAGGCTCTGCAGTTCTACTACTAACTGTGGAAGTCAATAGGGGACTTTACTAAAATGATAAGGTAAACTTGAATATGAAAATGTACTTCCACAATAGCATTACGATTTTCCACATATGTATGTGTCATTTGACTAAAAATTAAAATGAAATAAAAATTCACTTTCTCAACTTATATGGGCGCTCCATGATGATATTAAAAATGAAAATGAAATGGCTGTTTGTCATTTAATTTTCTAAGTTTTCAAGAAAATGAAAATGCAATATAAACAATATAATGTGATTTTCCATTAAGGCAAGCATTATTTAAGGCAAAATTTCAATGAAAATGCAATTTACTAACTGTTTTGAAATTAGCATTTCATTGTCAATGACAAAATTCAAATGCAATAAGCCAGCTAGCCTTGTTCCCCAAAGGCGACCACTGAACGAGGAAGTGCCGTACTAACTGAAGACCCGCATCAATATAAGGACTGACTGATTACATTTCCATTTTCATTGTGACACCAAAAGGACATGGTGACATGGAAATGTAAATGCATTAGACTGGGGGCACTGTTTCATTTATTGCATTTAAATACTGCCAACTGTACAGCAGGTTAAGTCTTTGGAAGTGGAATATTAATTGTTGTTTAATTTTTATTTTCAAAAAGATTAAACAAATAAGACTTAAATACTTACACAAAGGAAAATTAGGCTAAATTGTTTATATTACATTTACATTTTCATATTCGTTTTGACATTTGAATATTGTCCACTGTTCAGCAGTGTATGATTTAATTTTTACTCAAATACACATACATATTTCTAAAATTATAATGCTATTGTAGAATTACATTTTCAAGTTTACATTAAAATTTCAATAAAGTACCCCATGTCTTCAATAACTAACAATGAGAGTCAGCTGTGTGAAAATAAATATATAGAACCTGACCTGTTAGTGTATCATGTAGGTAAAGACAGTGGTGGAAATTAACTTGACTTGGCTTCCATTTTATGCTACCTTATATTTCTACTTTTTTTGCACATACATTTTTATTTAACAACTATAGTCACTAGTTGATCTGCTGACGAACCAAACGTTCACTGGTATGACTAACTGGCCCAATACAATAGCCATGATGGTTCAATGGAATGCTACAATGTGTTCTGGATGTATCGCATACCCTTAGTTAATCCTTGGTTGCTTGCTTCTTCTATCTTACTGTAGACTTTAGACTGTCATTTCCTTAGCTGTGTTATACCTGTGTAATATTTAGAATCTAGCCTATTGTTTTGTGACACTTAAAGGGTGTAGTATTTAGGGGTATCTATTAGCAGTTTCTTTAGTGTATAATCACCTGAAACTAAGAATCGTTGTGTGTTCGTTACCTTAGAATGACCCTTCATACCTACATTATGAGCGGGTCCTCAGCCACGGAGTCCACCATGTTGCACCGCCCAGGCAAACGGGCAAACGGAACTCTGGCTCTAGAGAGGGCCTTTCACATCGCTCACATTACCTGAAGGCCTCTGTAGTTCTTCGACACGCTTCTAAAAATGTGGTAACCTGAAAGATACCACGGTGATACCATGATTTTAGCATGATACCGCAGTCTTGTAAAGGCAGGGGTGAGCGGAGGGGTTTTCAGTCGGTTGCAATCTGCAACCACAACGCCAGATGCCACCAAATCCTACACAATGCTCCTTTAATTGTGTTAGTCCATATTATATCATTTGCGGTAAATACCATAACTTTTACCGAGCTCCAAACACATTAAAACTAAGGACACCTGTGTCTATTTATTACTTGATTCGTGACGTGACACAAACAGGCTATGAAAATTTCTCCACCAGCTGCTCTTTTCTGAGCACACATATCTTCAGTTCAGCAGTTTAAATTAAATAAAATCAACAGACAAGCAATGTTTTGTTCCAATCACAACAACAAAGTTTTAAGAATGCACTACAGCTCTAGGCTGGTTCTATACCTCTGCATTGCTGTCCAGTCATTGATACCTTTGTCCCTGCTGAAAAAAACTGGGGCAATTAGGATTAAGGAAAAAAACTCATAAAAATCATTTAACTGTGCCAAAGCCAGAAAAGAACTCCACAAGAAGTTACTTTGATCTGAACAGATTGACCCAGCTATATGGTTTGTTCTTAGTCATCTTATAAAAATAACAACTATTAGATCGCCATATTTCTTCTATTGTCAGGACAAACGTAAAGTTAACTGATCCTGGCAGCTGCTATCGCTAACTTCTTTTATGTCAACTAAAAACAGAATGAAATATTAACTAGCGATGATCCCACAGGTTCACTTAGCAAAGCAGCAAAGGTTTAAATGTTACATTACTATCCAACACCACTATATCTGTTAGCAACCGCACCAAGGAACAGGTTTAGAGCCCTATCAGCTGTTCATAAACACTGCTACACTAAAGCTGTGTGCACCTCTAAAAACCACGTCTCTTTAAGACTGATTGAATTCCATCCTCATATTTAACGAGTGTGTGAGTGTGCATTATTAGCAAGAGTACTGTGTGTGTGTGTGTTCAGATTTTATTACTTTGTGTAGCTAAAAGTTTCAGCATAGCCGAAGTTGACTAAAGATTGCTTGCTAATGACGGCGGCTTGTCTCAATGACTAGACCTTCTCAAATAAACACAGTGCAGCTATGAATGCAAAAAGATAACTGATTAACACTCCTCATAAATAACTTATTAATTTGCTTTCAGGCCAAAACATTTTCAATACCCCAACAATTTATAAGAAGTGTCTCTCAAATATTTATAAGCCAGGGTAAGTGGGCAATTTGTGCCTGACTAATGACAAGAGCATTCCCTCTAATTACACAAGTTGCAATGGGATTAGACAGTTCTTATTTCTTAAAGGCCATTGACTGGCATAACCACCAGTGTCAGGCATTCACCACTGACAGGAATAAAAGCCACCATTACACGCTGTGCTAATAAAAGTGTGTCGTTTAATTAAGGCTAACGTTTCCTTTCATAATAAAGCAACGCATTTGAAGACCATGCCTGACGTATCAAGAGATTTGTACTTACACCCCCGCACGTAATTAATAAGACAAGGATATCGCAAAGTGCCCGTGGTTCCGAATTCAAATTGCATTGCTGGCAAACACACAAAGCTGCTAATAAACAATATGGAAATGGGATTCCCTGATGACCTCCGGAGGGTTTGAGAATTCACATGTACTTGTGCAAAATTCAGTAAACGGTTATGAATACAGAGTGCTTCAACCTTGTGAAAGTGGCAGAGAGAAAAGCTCAAAACCCTTGTTGATAGTTCAACATTTATTTCAGTCCCCCAGTAGTGGCACATGGCTAAGAATAAGAGAGGCTACTGTATCCCCCACCCTCCCCATACAGCCAAGACAGAAGGTTATTACTGATACGGTGCGGCTTTGAGGGCCATTATCAGACAGCACAAACAATTAAGGATGTCAATAATGAGAGAATAAGCGGGGTCTTTTGTGGACGGCCTTTTGTGGCAGAGGCCCCTCTGGCATGAAAAGACCTAGACACACTGTTGGACCTCCCCCTCGCTGGTGTGCCAATGTAGTCATTAGCTAGTGATAAGCCCGTGGAGGCGGCGCTAAGAGATAGAGCGCAGGATCCAATTTGGGCGGAAAAAAGATGTGGAGTGGGGACAGTATGAGCTGTAAACCCATGGAATATACGTTGGTTTTACATGAAGAAAGATTTCTAATAAAGATCAAAATATATTATATCACCTTTCAATGTAGCACTGGGACCCCAGCTTGCCAGAACACATAATGTAGTAATATCATTACTGCTGTCCATGATAGTGCCAGATAAATATTCAGCCTACAGTCATCATCACGGTCATTTTTTTCCCACTGTCCTCCTCTCCTGCCTTGATTGACACCTGCATCCACCAGGCCTTGGAGAGCAGCCAGCCGTTCTCTTGTGTTGCGGTTCTGCATGGTCGATCACGAGGGTCCCGCCCTGGGACCCTGGATACCGGGTCCCGGCGGGGAATCGCTCGGCCCCTGACGACACGTTTAGGAAGTAGCACTGGCTGGTAATTGTCCTGAGCCAGCAGGGATGTTGGAGGGACACAGGGACAAGACAAAAGGAGTAGAGGATGAGCGTGAGGGACAAGGCCTCCAAGCCTTTCATGGGAGAGTAGCCGTCTAGACATCAATGCTTCACAGGAGAGATTGAGCCCCTTTTAATATGACTTTGAGAAACTCTTGTTCCCCCTTTAGGATGGGAAAGGAAGGCTGGTGTGTGTTTCAGGGGGAAGTGGGGAGGTCAGATTCAGTGATCCGAGACAGAACTAGAGCTTGACCTTGCTGATATAACTTGATGTCAGAGATCTCATGACAATAGTTCTTACCAGGGTTTACATATCACAGCGCACACTCACTTCTACTCGTTACTGGATTGATGTTGTTGATAGCTGACATTTTGGGTGGATACTCCAAATGTTACCTTTGAGGAATTTTCTTTTAGAATAGTTTTACCAGAACTTGGAAGTTGTGAAGGCCTATGAAACAGCATTTACCTTGATAAAAAAATATTTTGGGTTTACCGCATTTCCACTGCTGTTATTACTGTAGGGCTCATTGCATTCTGTATTTACACTTCCTGCTATCTTTATTAAAATGACCTTTTCTAACTTAAAATATCGTCTTCTACACTAACACATCCCAACTTGCTTAAAACTGTATCTGTAACTGTAATTATATTTATATGCGATATATGACATATTAAAAACATATAATAACAAAAAACACTTTTGATATTGTCATCATACAGTGTATCTGTATGATTGTGATTTGTGATGGCTGAATTCATGTCATTAAGCTACAGAGCTTAGTCTGTACCCAGCACTCATCAACTACCATTTCCTGAACAGGTGCAACGTGAGCATGTGTTGGTGCTTTTGCTGTGTATATGTATATGTATGTGTATGCTGTGTGTGTGTATGTGTGTGTATGTGTGTGTGTGTGTGTGTGTGTGTGTGTGTGTGTGTGTGT
>CALSBV010012161.1:352927-363618 GCA_943590825.1 Bovichtus diacanthus
CCCAAACCCCTCCACCACGGTAAGGTGATGGTTCTCGGAGGGGTCCCGACAGCAATCACTAAATCAATAAATGGTATGTGTGGCTGTCGCAGGACTGAAAATTGATTGGACGGCCGACCTGCCTGTCTACTGACCTGTACTTCATCTCAGAGGGAAATATTGTACTTTTTACTGCACTACATTTATCTGATAACTGTAGTTACCTCGCAGTTTCAGATTATTAATACAGACTATCATCAACAACTGAATTATCATATTATTATATCAGTAAGACAAGTTACCCAGCAGTATATAAAGTCATTCAAATGAGCTCAACCTTTACCAGCTGCAACATTTAATTGAAGAACACAATAATGTATCAATGATTATAATCCAGTAGGGTACTATAATATATATTATTCTGAAATTCTGCATATTGAGTACTTTTACTTTTGGTTCTTTAAGTATATTTTGGTGCTAATACTTTTGTACTTTCACTTTAAGCAACATGAAGATCTGGTATTCTTGTGATTTAGCTACAGTGTAATTCATTTATACGCCACTGTAACGTTACACATGCATTTGTTATGATTACATTACTTATGAATGATTAATAATAGCGATTCAAAATAACAACAACACAAGACATAGGAAGCCAGCTAATGTTATTAACCCTGCTCTGATGCTCGCTCGCTGTTCCAAACCAGTATCCCCCTTGCCCCGTATGTGACACCCTCGAGGAGCAGTGTAAACCCCAACACTCCCCAGTGCTCTGAGATAACTAGCTGATGGCCGCGACAGTTAGCGGTTAGCGTACTTTAGCAACAAGTAAACAGGACACTCCATAAATCACAGAGAGTCAAGGCAGAGCAGATGGAGGACATCACGGACACCAGGAAACATTTTCTTTTCATAAAATATCATGTTCTACTGTTCTGTTTCTTATTAGCAACAGTGATTATTACCAGCAGGGTTAGGGAATATATATTAACAATGGGTTGGTATCAGTATTTAACTTGAAAGATGACAGATGAGTTGCACTGAACATCACTCAGCGGAATAATCCTCATTCCTGATTATAGCAGCCAAAATCCATCAGATAAGCATATGTGGCACATGTTGTGACATTTAGCTTTTGCTTTTATCCAGCGTGGTCTACGGGAGTGTGTAGGTCCGGGGTATGAGACATTTGTTGATGGGATTGAACCCGTGACCTTTTTTATTCCTGCCTTTTGTTCATATGGTGATTTTGATAAAGACAGGTAAGTTTGTGGAAGACATTGTTATGAAATGGTTAAAGGAATAGACTTTGAAGACTGCCATCTTCTATGGCTGTCATCTGTTTAATGTTTTCTTTTTCTTTCAGATGGCTGACAACATGTGACTGTAAGTACGTCTGTTCAACCTCAACAGGGAGAAAATAAAAGCAGCCTGAGGCTATTGTCGCAGCCTGCCTGCCACTGTTGGGGCCCGGTATTGACATACTGATGATAGTGTCATTGTAAATCAGCCTGGTTGCAGTGTATCAGATAAGTGGCGCACTGCCACATGAAGACTGAAGGCTGTAATGAATCAAGGGGCAGAGAGGCCTCTTTAAATAAATACAGTTCACGTTTCAGATAAGGAAAGATCAGAGGAGTAACGTACTGATGCAGCTGACTGGACAGCTGTCTGTTACATACATATATTATATTGGCAGTGGCATTATAATGCAATAAATTATGATGACAGTCACGGCTATTATTCCATCCCTGTCTCAGTGCTTGAATGATTGTGTCTAATTGTGAACCCCTGTTGTAAACTGGGTTCATCATACGTACTTAGGGTCACATCGTCACCTGTACAGAAGTCGTCTCACTGATAGAATCAGCTTCCTGACACAGCTGATCTTCACAGGGTGATTTATGGGAAAGAAAGGATGTGGCGTCGCCTGCCTGGAGACAGCAACAGGCGTCTGCTGCTGTCTGGACAGAAAGAGGAGGACGTAGAGTGCCGCTGTGACCGTGCCATCCTTTAATATCCCCTCGTCTGTCTGATAACAGGCGAGGTGAGTCCCTCAGGCCTGCTCAGGCCAAAACCAAACCGCCTCAAGACGTTTGACACCACAGCCTATCTTCCTCGACCGTCAACACTGCTGAATGTTTTCTGGTAGGGTTGATGGACAGATTTATGTCTTGATATGATTGTCTTGTGATATATCTACACTAAGCTTTTTTGTCAAATATTTTCAGAAAATATTGACAAACCCTTAAAAAGACCACTTCCCCTACTGTAGGTGAAGAAAAAACCTTAACTTAAAACTCCATTCATGCGAAAGCAATGATCTCCCCATGCACTGTTTCAAAGGGCAGCTTGCATCATAATATTTCTTATTTCCGTTATTCAAAAATCTGAAATCTGAAGCTATGTTCAATTTGTAATCGATTTTAAATGTTTCTTTTTTTTTTATTGCCAACAATGAAAATACCAAAACCAACAATTTGTTAGACCATCCCAATACTTTATGACTTTACAAATCTTTCTGTGGCTCTCAGACCAAAGTCTACTCCTTTCTACTAAAGATGTAAATATAAAAAAACATAACATTTTTTTTTTATTCTGTAATTTCCTCAAAGAGCTGGTCATTTTAGTTTTTAACAAAGGTAACTCAAACAGGATGAAATAGTACATTTTCTTATGGACTATTTTCAGTATTTTCAATATTGGATACACACAATATTTGAATCACTGTTGGTTTGATCGTTTTATAGGAATTGTTGACTATAAGAAAAAGAGATTTACATTCTCTGTGGAAAAGAGCGGGTCAGCAAGTTTAAACTGTGGACCAGAACAAAAGTGTCGTATAGTTGTAAACGAACCGTGCCAATCATGTGTCGTATGTTATGTGGCCATGTTGAAAACTTTGAATGATGGGGATGAAGCTTCCTCCCATGAAAAGGTCTGTGTCAGCCTTTCAGCTGGTAGAAACAATGCCTTGCTCATCAGCAGGGAGATATTTACCAACATTCTGGGTTGAGGTGTCTCTACTTGCATCTGCCAAGATATGAATTTTTGTACCTGAGCATCTATCTATGTGACATCCAGCCTGTTTGGAGGAAGCTGTTCGTCCTGACCTTTGAAGAAGAGCTCTGAAGACTTTTTTTAATTAGCTGTGTCATCTTTTGGCTCCTACCTTGCAAAAATCCATTTCAAAACCAACGCGCGCGCCACAGCCCGACCTCATAAAGTTTTTGAGTTTCATATTTTGTTGCATTATGCCGTCTTTCTGCCTGCACAGTGTCAAGGTGGCTGAAGGAGGGAATTAGTCATGACCTTTAAGGAGGAGGAGTGTAAAGCCTGTCATTAGCAAGGTACCAGGAAGACATTACCCCGCCTCTGTGACCTACACTGATACTGTTCAGATAAGGTATGAAGAATCACCACTCTGTCCCTGGAAGCCTCAGCAGGAAAACGAATGTCTTCTCTGACCTGCTGCATTTCTCTTGTCAGTTCAGAATTTTTTACAGCATTCCACCGAAAGCAGACATGTATTTCCTGATGAATAAGTTCTAGGTATGTTTGCTCTATCCATTTAATATTGTGTCTTTAAAATCACAAGGTGGTGTATACTTTATATCTATGGTGTCTTGTCTCAACATATTTGCAGTTAACAAAGGTTGTTGGGATTGGAAATAATGTACAGGAAAGTGGGACTTTTGTTGAAAAGGCTTTGTGAACTTCATAAATATTCTCTTCAAAATAGATGGATTCCAGCCACAGGAACACAATCATTATGCATTAGGTAACAGATTTGTTTTGGGTAAAATCCTAGATTGTGCCATTATACTATCAGAACTGTGAAGACAAAGGTTTGACAGAGCATGATGTGAGGTGTAGAGGAACAGAGGTGGTTGTTTTGTATTCATCTTTATGCTTGGGCAGTTTGCTGATGTACACTACAGAAATAATAGTAGTGTTATAATGTTTAAGTATAGTATATGTTTTGTAGTGCAGATAAGAAAAGGAAATGACGTAAAGACATATGAATATTCACACACTGTTTAAAGTGCAACTCTACCCGCTTTTACATTTAAGAGACAGTTTAGAAGTCATGGGCACCACTCAGCCTCTGATAACTTTGTTTTGAAAAGTTGTTTATTGAAGGGGCGCTCCACCAATTAATACATAAAGATCAGTTTACTCACTAAATAAGTAGTGTAACGTCTTCTGTGGCTCTTGAGGAGAAAATAACCCTGATGATGTCAGTAACCTCAACAGCTTAGAAACAATTTTTTGTATAAGAAAAAATGGGGAAACACATATTTGGGGGATGTAACAAAAGAAGCTCAGTCGGGATTGCTTCCACACGGCTCTCAACATAGAGAGCCACGCTAGCTAGCAGCTAACAGAGGTAGCAGTGTTAACCTGGGGGGGAACCGGAGGGTCGGCGTTATGCTTCCGCGGCGAAGCTGTGGGTCGGGACGATGTTATCAGCTGTAAACGCAATATGAGAGGGAGAGTGACTTAATTCTCTTCTCAGACATTCCTCCATTTTATCTTTACATAGCAAATAGTTGATGCTTTATTAATGCTCTGAATGCCATATAAATTAAGAATCTGTTTTTAAACAGTAAAAAAAAGACTACCCTTAATAAATACGTAATTCAAGTTTAAGTTTTATTTTTTTGGGTAATTTTGCCCGTAAGTGTGTGTACCCGACTAATCGTGTACTGTTTCTGAACTTGGGGAGTAAGATCGAGCCTTGCATCAGTGGCTCAAACAGCAAGTGATTCACACTCAGCAGCGACAGATGTATACAACGCATCAGGGAAGTGATGCAAGACAACCAGGCCAACATGGAGAATGGCAGGGGGGGCACTGTAATCATACCATCCAATGGCTCCTGACGCCTGCCTTGAGAGTGCCTCCTCTCTGGCTGGCTAGTGTGCTGTGAGCAGCCAGGCGTCAGTGCCTCATTCACGCCCAGGGAGGAGACAGACACCCACCGTCTGCCTCTTCTCTATGTCTGAATGCTCCGTCGCCCGTGCTCTCCCCCACCTCGATCCTGATGAGGCTTCCTGAGGATAATTAGTCATTAGTCAGGTGAGAGAGAGACAGGGGGAAATATATTAGTGAGTGTCTTGTCTCTGTACCTGAGGAGGTTTAATTTAAGTGGCACCTCATTTTTGTGTTGTTCACTCCTTATGATGCTCAGTACTTTTCAGGAATTGCGATGTGATGAAATGTTGTGATGTACTTCCAAATAATGTATCTACTTTTATTTAACATGGCTCTAATATGAGTGATCTCCTGTCATCAAAATTCTGAATTCACTGTTAAATATTACCAAAGGGTGCAGGCAGGCCCGCTGTCAGGGGTGTCAAAGGGTACAGATGACCTCGACCCAAGGCCCAGGGGGGCTCCATGTGAAGATCTATGGTGATAATGCAACATTATGAACAAATGGTAAATGGACTACATTTTTTTATAGCACTTTTTTACAACACACGTCAGCATTTACTAACTCACACACAGCTCATCAGGAGCGATAAACATTCACACGCACTCATACACCATCGGCAATGCCATCGGGAGCCATTTGGAGTTCAGTATCTTGCCTGAGGACACTTCGACATGTTGACCGCAGGGGCTACAGACTTTCCGATTGGTGGACGACCACCTTACCGTATGAGCCAAACAACAAATCCGTGTTGAAACGAGGAGAGCTAGTTAACATTAGACGTTAGCTGTTAGCAGCCGGTAGGCAGCAGAGTCCTGCTTGGCTAAATAACGGCGCTAACAGCTAACGTTAACAGTTCCATTGAGATGCGTGTGATGCATTCAAGCTCTATTAAGTAAAAATGTATATTTGGCGATGGTAAATTACAACGTTATCATGATGTGTAATTTAGTTTTTGGCGAGAAATTATAATAAATACAGTTGTTTGAATGATATGTTTTCACAACAATATACAATAGATATAAGAGAGGGAATTATGACCTGTTTAACTTCCTAACGCTAGCTCTAAGCAGCTTATAATTAAACTACTCTTGCCAAGAATTGTTTTTCATCAAAGCACATATTTGAATAAAAATACAATCAATTTCAATTGTGTGTTTTATCAACAACAACAAAAACACTATAGATGAATAACAAAGTAAAAGGATAACATTTAGAATTTTTGACGGTTTACACTGACTTTAAATTATTTTCTGGGACAGTGGTGAAAAAACATCTGGAGCCTTGAATGACTTGTTCATCATTAGTAATATTCTTAAATGATTTAGCAGTAATGTAATTAGTTACTTGGCTCTCTCAGATGGCTCTTTCTGAATGCCTATTATGCTTTCACAGTAAGGGACTGCTGTCTGCAGCACGACTGCAGTCAGGCTTCCATCCAAATGTAAAACAATTTTTAAATGAATTTCCAGATGATCGTCAAAAGAAAATGCTAATTAATGTGTGTTTCCATCCACTACTGTTATGTGAATATAACCGTGGGAGTTGGGTGCATCGAGATTGAAGGTATTTGTCATCACTCCACACAGATCTGATGTTTTTGTCTGACGCTACTTTTCGTCTCTTTGTTGGAGCAGAAGCTTCAGTGCCCTTTCTTTCAAATGATTGCCATTACGCTCAAACCAGTGTTAATTTCATGAACCAGACTTTTACTCAACTGAAACTCAATGTGAGCTCACCCGCTCACACAGGGAAATAAGACGCGTGAGAGTCCATTCGGGACACAAACAATGGTTTATTTAAGGCGGCTTCACACGTCGCCTTCCCCTGGCGCTGCGTTCTCCAGCCCTCAGCTACCGCTCCCGCCATCTCAGCCTCGCCATCTCAGCCTCGCCATCTCAGCCTCTCCGTCTCAGTCAGACAGGAACCCAGCCTATTGCAAGCCAGAACCAGGTAATCGGCGTGCTTTTATTGTGCGACTGATTACCTGATTCAGTCCAGCTGCCTGGCCTCCAACTGAGCCACTCCCATCTCCTCCCCAGCCACCACACCCACATACTGCCACACTCAACTTAAAAAGACATGAACTAAATAGGATTTAAAAAAACGAACAAGTACATTTGCCATAGGACTAAAACGAAATATGTATAACATGAGTTTGTGGGGTTTTGCTTTTATAATGTTTTTCCTGTTTTCCTTCATTGTATATGTTGACGAGGTGGTTTGCGTTACAGAGCTGACATATACAATATAGACAATGTCAGGCGAGAAGTTCATTGGAAAAATTTAATCAAGTACTAATTAATAATACTTATTGAAAAAGTAAATACACTACTTTGTTCATTTCTTTACAGCCAAAGTAATTAGCGATATTACCTTTTTGCTTTACTTTCTGATACTTGGGCCAGCTCTATCAAGGGGCCTTGAAACATCTCCAAAGGCTCCACAACTATCTTCTGTATCTAACAGATGTAAAAAAACAAAGTTGGCAGTGCCATACTTATTCAGCCTTGAGTGCTTTCTACAGGTATTCCTTTCAGGCTGCTTAAATCCCTTAACAGCCTGTATGTCGCCTGAGAGGCAATACTCAGGGCAAAGTTTTCACTCTTCCTCTCTTAATCCAAACTAGGCCTCACATAAGTGGGATATTGGAAATGACTACTTCGACCTCTCTGTGTTCTACCTCACACACCTTCTTGCTGGGATTTTGACCCACCACTGAATGTTAAATTCAATCAAGGGCAACGCCACTGTGATCAAGGGGCTGGTTTCACAGTTGCTTTTGGCTCAGACTCCACACGCTTTGAACCGAAACCACTGAAGGACATCAGGAGCTAGACTAAATACACACACACAGTCCCTAAAGGCTTGCTGGCAAGCTTTTTTTTTCTTTCTTTCATATATTTTCTCTCTGCATGAGCCAGGGGCACGGGAATCCTATGCCAGAGCGTTTATTGATCCTGAGCACGGTCCTCCAGAGCCCCTGCCTCTCTTAACATTGAGCACATATGAACTTACACAGGCGCTGCAGTTTTTCATTATGTGAAATGTAGATGTGATTGAGAAATCCTGCCACTACGGGCCTGATTCTGGGGCTGAAGAAAGGGACTGAAAACCACTCTTTGAAAGCATTTCTGAAGAGCTCACAAAGTTTAAAGCAAAAATTAAATTGCTGACAGACCCTCCACAGATTGTAGATAACACTACAATATTCTTGGCATTTGTACAAACATAAACTTGTCATCGCCTCCACACTCTATGGTGACAATGCGTTTCATATTAATGTACTTCTTGGTCGGCTGAATATCTCGTTTTCTTTGCCCTCCAATTAATTTGTGACTATACAGACAGCCGCGCTTTTCAAAATCTTTGATATTAAATGAGGTTTTAAAAACATATTGACCTCAGATTACTGGCACCACCCAGACCCCAAGATACTCCTATCCAAACCAAAATGCCTGGGAGACATTGTGTGTTTTGTGAAGCCAAATATTGGCCCACAATTGCAAATAATGCAGTGATAAAGAGGTTAGAGAAGCAGGGCACGGGTTTAGTGTAAACCTAAAGTGACTTAGAAAGTAAAGAACAACTTTTAATTTCTTTCCAACCGCCCTTAAAATCCCCTTTACCAAGACTCAAGTCAGGTCAGAGTAAAGTCAGGACGAAAGTCACATTCTAATCTTTTTATTGATCTCTTTACATCAAATCTGTGGTTGAACCCTTTGTTCTGGTATGTAAAACCTGTATTGCAGGTTTGCCCTGCAAATTTTGCTGCATGGAGTGTTGTTCTGAATAAAGTGTGTCTGCTGAAAGCAGGATAAAAGATCAGGTGCTGATACAATATATATATACATATATAATACATATAGTCAGCCACCAGTCAGCGGCAACAAGCTCCATCAATTTCTTTTCAGTGCCTCGCCAGCAGTGAATTTCTTTAGTTTAATTTGTTTAGTCATCTAATCACAGAACAGGAAAAATAAATGTAAGAGAAAATGATGTACAGTGTATTTGGTGAAGCATTTAAAGTAGCACTCTACCACTTTTGACTCAGCCTGTGAGAACAGTTGTATATTGTCCACTGTGGTTCTGGAGGAGCTTTGTCAAATCTAAGAAAATAACCCCCAACGATGTCATTGTCATGTCATCAGAGTTATTTATCTCGGTTTGGGCTTAAAGACTACAGATCGGTAAAGGATTGTGTTACAGTCGAGGTGGTAGAGTTTGAAGACGTAGCTATTTTTTAAGCATGGAGGGCGTAATGCAAAGATGCTATTGCGTTGCATTATGGGAAGTGTAGGATCCAGTGTTTTTGGATTTTGACCCATTTGATTTGGACCTCTGCTGCTTCTACTTCTTTTTTTCACACATCCCACAACTTTATGTACTTTAAACATGTAATGTAATATAATGTAATACTGATTAAGCTACTTATTTTTTTCATGCCTAGAATTTTATAGTTCCTGTAATGCATATAATATATGGTGATAACTGATAAATGTGATTTTCACTCTAGTTTGCCTACCAACCATGACTTTCATTCGGTGCAAACCAAACTGCATACTTGTTTTAAAGTCTGGTGGTGTTCAGGTGTTTTCAATAGAATGCATGACTACAACAAAATGTTGTTGTCTTGGGAGAAAAACTGAAATAAAGAATCAGATTTTCTTGTGACTTCTACAGGATAATAAGTTATTTTAACATTTCAACAGCATATGTTTAAATCTTCCTTGCAGCATTATAGCTGACTGAATTGGAAATCTACACGTTACATGTTGTTTCAGCTTTATAGCAAAAAATCTGAATATAGGAGGTCATAGTGGGAGCTGTCCAATCCCACAGCGCTTTCCGTCTACAACAAGGCAGCGGATAAAGATGCAGGAAAACTTTGGATAGAGAGCTGACAACCTGAGCTGGATTCAGTCTTGTGCCAGTAAAGCTATAATGTGGTTTCAGAGCTTAGCATTTGTATGCGATCTGTTCCCCACAAATGAAAACCTTTGGACAAGGCTCAATAACTTCCAAACGCTCTCCACATTCATCTCTGACAGGGCAAAACACTCAACTCTTGTGATGGATTAGTTTGTCAATGAGGTCTGAGCATCCAAAAAGGCTGTGTAACTTTGACACAGCATTAGTCAAAGAATGCCATATGTTGGAGCCTGAGCCTCTGTGTAGAACATGACAAGCTATTATGGTGCAAAATAAGTTAGAACAGACTCTAGGACAACCAGCCGGGCTGTGGAATTCAGGCTCTGCTACATGTGCAAAAGAAAAAAAAACTTCCAAAGCTTATTAATTCCACAACGATGATATTGTAAAATGGAGTTCCATAATCAGAGCAACCATGACCTCATTCATACAATTATCATTTTACCAATACCAATACAGGTCCCCTACCTTCTACTTCAACCCAAACCGTCATCTCTCCCTAAACCTAACCAAGTTGTGTTTGTGCCTAAACCTAACCACGGTGTTGTCAGGACATAAAACTAATTTATTTTTCAACAGTAATTTGTAAGACAGACCATAGTACGCTTCTATGTGTCATCCTGGAGGGCAACGTATATTGTCATTTAATTTGGAGGACTTGTTGATGGAATGCCTCCGTCCTGGTCATATTACCGAGGTGTCCTAATAGTGATTAGAACTATACATTAGTTGTTTCATTGTTGATGAACGTTTGTTTTCAGGCTGTGTTGCGTGGACTTCCAGATGTTGGAAAAACACACCCTTGTCTTCTGTCCAGCTTGTCTTCATATCTTTCTGTGTC
>CALSBV010012161.1:368618-380349 GCA_943590825.1 Bovichtus diacanthus
CCCCAGTCAGAGTTGGTCAACGTGGCCTGGGAAAAGGAAGTTTGGGGTCCCCTGCTGGAGCTGTTGCCCCCGCGACCCGACCCCGGATAAGCGGTTGAAGATGGATGGATGGATGCTGGTTTTTCATAATGGGACTGAAATTACTAAAAGAGTAAGAGACAAACGTCTCACTGCGAGATCCATCACATTCTTGAAAAGAGATATAATATGATGAACAAAGGCATATAATGCAACAGGACGTCGATGTCTTGGCTACTGAAAGCAAGAACTTTGAATTTACTGTAAAAGATGCACAGAGCCAGTGGAGGTTTGCTACTGTTAGCATGGAGAAATGTCACACACAGAAGATTTAAAATGGAGCAGTACGGTTGCTCCACGTACGGAAAGCTAAATGTTTGTACAGAGGAATCTGTCAATCAACATTTAGGAGTTAGTGTTATACCTGCTGAACATGCTGAGTATATGCCAAAGTAGAATTTCAGAGCCAAAGTTGTAACGTTACCAGAGGCCCAAGGATCATTTTGATTAAGAATACTTTTAAAAAATATATATTGTTTATGAATATTTCACCCACTACGCATCTGATGTGAAAAAACACAAAGACAGATACGTTTTTTAGATATTATCTTCTCCACTTCTGTGTGCTCACTTATCAGACGGTGAGGTTTGATTGAGACGTCCAGGTAGCTGAAGTGCTGCCTCGCTGTGACTGATGGCACAGGAATGTTCAATCCCTTCAGGTGAAGTCAGAGCTGAAGCTGCGCAGGATCCTCACCAGCTGGAGATCAGCGGCTGCAGCGCCGTTAGCTTGCGTGTCGGTGCTTGCCGTGAGTAGGGAAGTTGTTCAACTCACACTATTTGTGTGCGTTTTTGTGTTGTTTGCATGTTGAAGCATGTTATGAATGTGGGTGGGTAAAGGAATATTAATTACTGAGTTTATATGTGTGTATGATTTCTTTTAATTTCTTTTATACAGGTTTCTGTCCCAAAAATGTCGTGATTTTTTTAAAGGAGCGGATTGCTGTGAAGCGATTTTCAACTGGATTTCACGTTCCCAATAAAATTCTACTGCAGTTTACAGTAAAATGCTCCTATTGATAGAAAGTCAAGAGAAAATGCAGAGAAAATGCAAATTAGCTGCTGATTATATTATCTAAGCAAAAAACAAAGAAAAACAGAAAGAAAGAAAGAAAGAAATGGTAAAACTATGAGCTTTGAGCGTTAATGTTTATTGACTCCAGAACATTCTTACTTCAAGCTTACTGAACATTTTCTGGAATCTTTCAGCCACAAGACGATGAGGCGCAGGCGATGAGTGAGTTTAAAGCTGCAGTAAAACATGTATGGAACAAACTGACATCGATAACACAGACAGAACAACATGTACAGTTATGGTTCTTATTCTCAGGTGGAACTTGTGATTCACTGATGCTGTATAATGTCCTCCCATAAATATCTTGGTCTTTTTGGGTAGCTAATTTAATTTAATTTCTATTTTAACATATTTTGGTTCTTCAACATTATGAACGGGCTGAGAGCGCATAATTGGCATGTGTGAGCGTGTGAGCAGAGAGCAGCTGCAAATCGTTTTATTATGTCTGGCAGCTTTAAGTGTACCTGTGTATGTGTATGTTGAAGATGTGTGTATGTTTGGGAGTGTGTGTGTATTGACATGTCCGTATATTGTCTGTATTGTACGTGTATTTATATTTGTGTATATTACATTTGAATAATATCTAACCCATGTAAATTACAACCATAGATTTGTGTAAGCTGTAGTATTTGTGTGTGCTTGTATGTGCATGAAATTCTTGAATGTGTATGTGTCTCTGTGTGTGTATGTACAATGAGTGACAGGTGTGTGTACAAACAGATGTATACTGTGTTTGCTTTTACGCATACATATGCATATAAGAGTCGGTGTGTTTATATCGTACATATGTGAGATAATTTAGGAAGATACTGTAGAGCGTGTGTGTCCGTGTGTGTGGTTTCTGCTGGTGTTCAAGGTGAGGAAAAGGAGGACGGCGTCTCATCTTCTGTCAGTGCACTGCAGCACGGGCCGGCCAGAAAGGTAAAGGCCATTACCCCTGGCCTGAACAATATTAGACATGGTCCAACGTGCCCGGATTCTAAAGCCTAAAACTCATTCCATCTCTGTGTGACCTTTGCCACTATCACAACGCAGCAGAAGGTTAAGGTTGATCGCTAAGGTTGAGGTGTAAAGCGCTGTGAAGCCTTGCCTTCTTTCTTCTTGCCTCCACACAATATTATTCGACTCACCACGCTGTTGGAAAGCAAAAGGTAGGATGCCTTGCTCTCTGAAGAGGACGCCATCCCTTTCATTGGTGTGAAGAAAGTACAATAATGATCACAAGAGTCCTGCTCAGAGGAGACAAAGTATCATAGGTTTCCCTCTGGGAATTGAGCGCTCTCAGCTGCATGTTTCCACCAGGTTTGTAACAGCAGCTCTGGCGCTAACAGCATGGCAGCCCATATGGCCCTCCGTGTTTTTGGCAGATACCATACGGCTCATCTACTTTACAGCAACTGGCAGGGCGATAAACATTTGTCTTGAAAAGAATTAACAGGAACATTACCTATGAAAAATGTTTTGGTTTGAACTCTTTTGGGTCTAAAATTAAGTCAAGCTAAACTTAACTGACTCTAACTAGCTTTATCACTAGCTATTTCTATTTTTTAAGCTGCTATCATCTCATCAATATCCATCTAAATCTATCTCTGATATCTAAACTTTTTTATGTAGGCTGTTGTATAGACTGAGGAACTCAAGTGTCATGAATAGAGAGGATTAAGACACTGGAATAAACTCACTCTTGAAGACTGCATTGTGAGAAAAAAAACCCAAAAAACTTAAATAGTAAAGTTTAATCATTTAAAATAATAAAAATAATGGAGGAGGAGTTCTCCGGACAAATAATACAGATCCGTGATTGGTTACTAGATAGGCACATTCACACTCCTGCCTCGCTGAAGGTGCTGCTGCTCTGTCCGAAGAGCCCACACATTTGTTAGATTTGTAAGTCTTGAAAGTTGCCAAATCTTGAGAGAAAGTAGCTAAGTTGACAGCACTGCTTTCTTGCTCTTCTTTAAACAAACGTGGGCTCTGCGGTTGAGGTGATTGAGGTGGCTCGAGGGCACCGAGAGAAACAAGCATATCATTAGCAAGAATTTGCATGCAGCTGCCACAGCCTCACACTGTGATGTTTCTAGTTTCACAAGGCACGCACTGGGTTTGTAAGCCAAGTACGTAATTGCAGAGGTTTAGGGGGCTGCATCCGACAATTTGTGTACAAAACCAGTAGTCAGGCAATAACGCAGCAACTGGTCAGGTGTGTGAAAGTACAGGAACTTCTATCTCAGGCTTACTTTTTTGAATTTTCACATAACTACTCTGTTACTACTTTGTTCACCTTTTTTATGTAGAAACCAGCAAAACACTGAAAGTCTTGGAGAAGTGAGTGCCTGAAAGTGTTTAATGTTACCCTTACTCGGGTCTTACTCCACCTTCCACTGTGGCCATTAGAAACAACAATAATTTCTTTTCCCTTCAGATGTGGCTAATTCCTTTACCTGCTTTTAGTCTCAGAAACAATTTATCATTCCAATGTCTACCTATTTATAGGGAGGTGTACAGTAGATTCCAGAGGTGTATATGCTACACCTATTATAAGTTACCTCACACAGATATAAATAGCCTACAGTAAGTAGGTTACTGTAGCGTGTCAAAGTAACATAATATACAAAGTTGACTGAACTTCGAGATACAAGTTACATCCATATGTGATATAAAAGAGTAAAGTTAACCTTTATTTATTTGGCAAATCTGCTGATCATTTCTTTAATATTAATAAAAGCTAGATGTTTTCTGTAAGAAGGACCAAGTGTATGTTTTCAGAAGGAGCATGTGTGGTATTTTTAGTTTGTATTTGTGTGTAAGAAGTGTCTCACACGATCCAGATGTAGGAGACCACACAGAGGCTTATCTTGACCTCTGCAGGGTCAGAGCTTCCATTTACTAACACTACACACCTCCTCATGGCAGACCGCACCATCAAGCCTCCAGGAATAGGTGTGCTCCATGGACCTCTTGCAATGCGGTTTGTCTGTTTACACAAAAACATGTGATTGACCTCTCCCTCCATTCTCTCTCGCCTCCACAACAAAAGGGGAGCTGAAAGCAAATCTGTTTCTTGCAACTGTATAATGGTTTCCATATGGGAGTCCTCGGCTCCAAGTCTACCACTATGATAGTCTATAAACCTTTGAGGGGCACATGCAGCGGTTTCCAAAGTTCAACTCAGGGAACAAGTGGGGATCGTGGGATGATGATAGAGCTTTTATGGGCTGGTTCTATCCAGCTTCTTGGAAGATTATGATTTGGCAGGCAGGGGAGAGGACATGGGCTGCTGGAATTAGGAAGTGCTGTCAAATATGAACACTGCAAAACTTCAGAAGGTGCAAAAAACTATGATACAACTCTGCACCAAACAGCTTTGACATTCCCACTTAACACATTACACAAAATGTGTATTACAGAAAATGTGTTCTTGCATTTATCGATGTTGCTATGGCAACAGTGGCGCATGTAGATGCAGCGGCCTGTAGCTCACATGAACTTACATTTTTTGATTTTTTCTTAAAATGTTTGTCTTTTCATCTTTTTTTCCTGGAGCACGTATGGGATATGATCGCGATACACCCATCAACATCAGAGAAGGGAGCGTGGTGATTGGATTAGGAGCAGTGGACTTTGAGACGACAGCCGCCCGCAGCATCTTCCAACCAGCAAGTCAGACCTGCCGGACCAAACGCCAGCGAGGGTGGAAGAGAGGGAGGAGAGCTGAGAGGAGAGCTAAGCTAACCCAGCTAGCACCTATAAGGCTATTCCCCTCCCCAGCCTGCTCCTGGCCGATGTCCGGGGGCAGGAAAATAAAAGCCAGGCTAATCCAGCAATAGCACTGTGTGGCTCCACCGCGCATCGCAGGACAGAGCGCAGGACTCCGGTGAGACGAGAGGAGGCGGACTGTGTTTACATCAACGATTGGTGCTCAAAAGACAAACTTGATGGGCAATCATTCTCTGATGTTGACTTTTTTTCATTGTTATTATCTGCCCAGATAGTTCACCATTGTTTTTGTTTCTTTACATTCCTCCTGTTGCAAATTCAAAAAATGCACTTCAGGCAAATAGTACTACAGTTTTTGTTCTCTTCTGTTTTGTCATGTTTCTCGTGTGTAGCATGGACTAAGCTACAACTGCATTTCGTTGTGCAACCCTGTGTTGCATAGTGACGATAAATGATCCTTGAATCCTTGAATCCTTGAATCAACATAAACTCAGTGGTTAACACCTTTAAGAGGCTCTCAAACACACTGGTGATGAAGAGCAACTGCTGTTGAGTCGGAGCTCGTGCAGGCTGGCAAATGCACCTGCAGTAAGTTAATCAGTCAGTGTCTCTTGCTGCTTATACAGACCAGCTGTGCAGTTCTGCACTCTGGAGGGTCTCCTGGAAAAGCAGCACATTTCCCCTCATGCTGGAATCGGGCAGATGATAAATAGGGATCCAACAAAGGTGGCTATTCTGCCTCGCTAAAAAGCATATAACCAATTGCTTGTGGATGAGCGATGAGCGAGAATTATGCCCTGCAATTTTATGTATTCCTCACTCTCTGCTTTCAGAAATATTGCCCACATAGATGCTAGATTTGCTGCTGCTCAGCCCAAAATGAACCTGAGCTGAATTTAAGCTTGAGTGGACCTGGATTTTGTAGCATCTTCTCTCATAAATATGGGGTTTCTCTTTCATAAGGTCGTTCCATCTAATTCTTCTCAGTAATATGGCCTGTCCTGTAGCTAATTTGTGCCTCTATGACGTATCGGTACGGCCGCTATCGGTAATTAATAAGCCTTTTTTTATGTCTTGAAACCACCCTCAGCTGATTATACACACAGCCCTGTTCATTTAGACACTATGTCACTTATACCACAGCAGGCAATTTCTCTCTCTCTCTTCAAAGACAATACCATTGTTTTTCACACACTGACGTGATATAGCCATATCAGGAGCTGTTTCACAAAACTTCTCTGTTAAAGAGATTCTACACCAATTTCACACACTTTTCTTCTGAGTTGTATAATGTTTTCTGTGGTTGTGGAGGACCTTTATAAAGTTGGTGAAAATAACCCTGATGATGTCATGAGGTTGATCTCAGCTTGCGCTCGGAGACTACACATTTATAACAAAAAGCTTATGTTGCAAGTTTGGGGCATTTACAAGCAGGGAAAGCTTAAAGATTCTCTATATGCAATGCAGAGCATTTATGATTCAGGCATTGCCTCCACACAGCTCTCAACACGGAAACGGTTGAGCTGGAGACTAGCAGCTAATGATGCTAACAGTAAAAACAGTGCAAACAAAACTAACAGTGTTAACCCGAGGGGGACCCAACAGTATGCACGCAGTGCAGAGTGGCGGACATTAGCTAGCCACACACAGGACTCACATGCACTAACGTGTGCCGGAGTACGACATTACTCCACGATATGTTTACGTAAAATAATTGTTTACTACTATATTAATGCTCTGAATGCCGTATATAAAAACTTTAACAAAAATAATTTTGGCTGCATTATGGGAAATGTAGGATCCAGTTTTTTTGAATACCAAATATTTTAGATAGATCTTTTAAAATAGTTTACCTTGACGTAGCAGTGTGCCTTGACTTTTTGAAAATGATTTCCCCTTTTTATGTACTTTGATTTAAGTTATTTAAAGTTTTTTTTGTAAGAGTTTCCATTCATTTATAAAATGCAAAAATATATAAAAAGTAAATTGCTTAAATTATGTTTCATGACACCTTGAACTTCAGAAGACTGCATGTTGATATAATCAGCACAGATGTAGCCTATATGTAGTGAGGGAAGCGAGCCTTTAGGCACATTTTCAACTGTGGTCGATCTCTGGGGATCACGGTGCCATCGAACAGCTGCTTGAGCTGCCATGAGATCCCATGCTGTATGACAGCGTTCACAGGTTCTGGTGGAGGAGTGTACCTTTGCACAAGCTGGATTCAGTGCTCTCCTTTTTATTGCTATGTGTGACAACAGCCCTTGACTTTAGGCTGCAGCGTGAAGTTTAGGCACAACCATCTCATCAGACATGTGAGTGCAAATGAACATCAGTGTCTACATTTTGTGCTTTAGGACTCTTAAGTAGCATAGGGAAGATTGCAGGCTGCTGACATAATGTTCTTTCATATCTCCAGTCTTTATTTGTCTTTTGTCATTTTAAAGTAAAAGAAAAAACTTTGACCTGGAAAACTTGTAATTCACACACAGACATGTAAACACGCACACACACACACACACACACACACACACACACGACATCATGAATCAATATGACCAGCAATGAAGCCTATGATCTCCACTGTGCGTTTAGCAATAATGACTGTGTGAAATAAAACTGAGCAACTGTGTCGCTCTGGTTTTCACTGCATTTAATCCGTTTACAAAAACTCTACAGCTGTTAGCATGGGATGCCTATTGTGGCTCTAATATTCTCTATTGATGTTGATTTTAATTCTATATACCACCACTCACCGTACACACTGAAGCACTTGTTAACTTAAAGTCCCTTGAATAAATCCAGAAGTACAGGTTCAGACACACATGCAATCCATTTCTCTCTAATACACACACTCACAGAATTCCATAGGGACCACACATGATGCTTGCTGGTGTTAAAGCTGTTAGGCACGGTCTGTGCTGAGCTCCATTCCCAAAATGCCTCTCAGTTGTAACTTGAACTCTTTGAGGAACACATGGGATGAGCACACCATCTCTCCATCTCTCTGTCTGAGCCTCTGTCTCTCTGCACTTTATGCACCATAATCATTTAATGATAATATATTTAGATTATTACTCAATCTTCATCTAGTGCTGTGAAAATCCCCCTCACACAACAGGAGCCTCGGCCCTCTCAGGCCCAGGACAGGTCGCAGCAGCCCAGTGTCCTTTCACTTTCGTATCAGACTAATCTGCAATGCACGACCTGTTCATTGCAGGAAGTGTGCTCTTCAAGTAGTGAATGGGCATGTAGAATGTCTGCTTTTCACACCAGAAATGGGAGTTATTGTTCTCAAACCAAGTGTCTATGTTGTCTTCTTTTTTACTGTAATCATAACCACATTCTGTTTGTAATCCTGTAAATACTGTTGCCGCCATGCCCAGGCAGTGTGGGAATAAATCATGTTCATAATGTCAGCAATGAATATATTGCAGAGTTTTGCAGAATCTTCCAATGATGAAATGCCTAAAATGACCGGAAACTTTTCCTAACCTTAAACTAGTTTGTGCCTAAACTTAGAAATCATAGTAATCACTTTTGATGGTCATTTGTAACAAGTTTGGATTGGATTGATTGAACTTGTTGTGATACTATCTACAACATAGAGACAGTATCACCTTTTTAAAGTTGCTTTGTCAAACTCATTAACATGTTAGCATTTGGAGTGTCCCGGTCCAATACTCACTCTCCTTCTAGCTCTTTTTGGTTTTATATCTGTCTCTTTAGCTGCTAAATGCTCCATATGTCCTCCAGCTACAGTCTCTAACTGTGTGTGTCTGCTGCTGAGCAGCTCGTGTACAGTGGCTGAACAACAAAGCTGAAACCTAAACAGTGAAGCTCCATCGAACTGCAGCGTTGGAAACATATTCATTGGTGAAGCTTTAAAGCCATTTCATGGCCATTTTCATTCAGCTACTGGACATTCCTCCACATTCTTGACATTTGCTTACGATCCATTATAAACACATGATAATAAATACACACGTGTTTTGTTATTTCTGGTACCAAATTATAGGACTGTGCTAAATTAAAATAAGGATTTTATTCCAGTATTTCTTATGTGAGTTTAAGTGTTAAAAGTTAAGCATGTTCATGATTTTCAAATGCAGCCTTACTGAAGAAGACAACCTGAAACACAAATACATTTGCAGCCCTGTAATATAGTAATATACTATAGCTCATATTGTGTGTCAATATGTCCTCTTCCGTGGCTTGAATACAACAGATTTATTTGAACACTGTGTTGTGTGTGCGTGTAAAACTTTTCATTTACATGCTGCTGATAGCTCTCCCCTGTCCTGCCTTCTGTTGCTCAGTAATAACTGCAGTGGTTGTGCTGCTGTCCGTCTCTCCTCCACTGTAAACACTGTGTAACCTTTTATCAGGCAAGACTATGATAAGATTCAATATCACAACACAGTGCGAGTCTATTATTGCCCAGAAGAGGTGCACACAAGCTCCTGCAACAGTATTTTCATTTCTCGCCTCGATTATCTATCTCTGACACCTCTATAAATGTCTGCTCTGCTGCAGCGATGGAAAACCTCCCCCAGTCACTCATACATATTTATGGGGCATATGATACAGCAAAGCAGGGCTTTCACACGAACAGAGAATGATCTGTGTGATGATAAATACAACCATTAAGGCTTCTATAAATAATAGACAAAGCAGAGTACCTTTTTGAACCAAAGCTTGCTTCTAGAACTTATCCAAATGCTGCATACAATTGTAATTAAATGTTAATATTATTCCTGTAACTTTAAATCGATTCAATGTCATTTATTGCTTCAGATTGATTCAGAAATGTACATGTATATCCGCCTTTCGATTGTTCAATAATATACAATATAACTTTTTCAGTCAAAAAAGTTGAAAATGATAAGCTTTTTCTATTTAATTTCAAGAACATACTATAGTTAAACATTAAATGTATTTAGTGATTAATTTCATCCAAAGTGCCTTTGAAGATTAGATATGTTTAGCATGTGTGACCCCAGAGAGAGTAATGACAAGTGTCACGGCTCTGATATGATGAGCTGATTTTCTCATATGATTTTTATTACAGTACATTGTATTTCCCAACTCCTTTATCGTATTAGATATAGCACCAATGTATTTCCCGCTGCAGATTCTAACAGAACAAAGCCTGTTTTTCTTCAGCCACACAGATAGTGAGCACAGCTGCCTTTTGTTTGACAATCTTTGGTAAAGGCGATTGCAAACAGATGATTTGGGGAAATGCCCACACTGTCACTATTATTGCTTCTTTAACCTTTCATACTGGACGCCCAGAAGAACCAAGAAGACAGCTTTATGGCACTGCTCGGAAAACAAATAAAAAGCTAGTGTGTATTCTTCGTGTCTCGTGGATTGATTGAAGTGGGAGTGTATTTTGGATGATGGGATGTGCTGAATTTAGAGCCTGAAATAAAGATTGTAAAAATATCAGTGACACTCTGTTTTAAGCTCACTGACACTGCCAATTACAGCTACAATAAGTCTTTGTTTCAGGGCAATCTATGTCCCCAAGCATGACTTATAAATGATACCCCCCTGAAGAAGGTTTTCAAGACACTATGCAGGTTTGTTTTGTAATTTTGAGAAATGTAAAGGAAAACTTATCACTGAAAGTACATTTCTGTTGTGACACTTGTCCATCACCAGGATGATACATTTGGCTTTGTTAAATAATTTCCAGTCAGCACCACCACAGACTCTGAAACAACTCTCCCATGTGACTTCAGAAACACGTCAGGAAGGCTGTGGGTTTCGGGTGACGCTCACCTAGCTGCTGGCTTGAATCAAAATGGCGCTGCCTCAGCGGGGGGGGTGCCCAGCTCAGCCCTTTGAATGGCGGTCCTGTTGAGGAGCAGTGGAATCAAAGCATTTAAGGCTGGGCTTCCTGAAACGCTCTCATCTGAGGATGAGCTAATCCTGTTTGCATGGTTCGTCTGGGAGGAAACGGGGGCTGAGAGGAGGTGGGCCGGGGAGCGTTACGACCCCAAAACATCAGTGTGTCTTTGCATCAGGATCCAAACGTGGGGCTTTTGGAGACTGATAAAGTTAGTCATATCTGTAGCCTGAAGCAGAATTTTATCGTTAATTGTATTAAATTTGGTAATTTTTCTGCTATTCTGGGTTTTCTCTTCAATTAAGGACTGCGAAGAAGCTTTTACACCACCATGGGGTACTGAACCTCTCCACTAAAGAATGCTCGCTTACTATTTTACAGCTCTTAAAAGGCTGACTGACCCACCGCTCAGCAATATGTGAAACTGGGGGAGACAGTCGTGAGAAATTAAATGAATTAATGCAGAATGTAATGGATTGTATCACCTTTTTCTGCCCACTTTGATTGAAGAAGATTTATCATATGTGATTTTAAATAAATAATATTTCAGTGTAATCCACCTTGAATGCACGCTGTTAAGCAGACAGGCAGACAGATGGAAACACACACACACACACACGCACGCACGCACACACACACACACACACACACACACACACACGCAGTGTTAAGCAGCAGTGTGGGAGGCCTGTACATCTCAATGCCACTTTTGTTGCTCACCCATGATAAAACAACGGCGGCCATTTGTGCCACAACTGCTCTGCTGGCCCTCACAGCTCGCTTGTTGACAGGCTAATCGACAGAGGGAGACATGTGGAGTTTTAGTCTGTCTCCTCCTGCACCACCCACCACTGCCAACCACTGTGTGTGTATGGAACACATGTATACAAGCCAGTGTGCATGTAAAAGCTTGTGTGTTTGTGTACCCTATCGACTTGTTGCCTGTATGCCCATGCATGTGTGTGTGTGTGTGTGTGTGTGTGTGTGTGTGTGTGTGTGTGTGT
>CALSBV010012161.1:382555-399960 GCA_943590825.1 Bovichtus diacanthus
TCTCTCTCTCTCTCTCTCTCTCTCTCTCTCTCTCTCTCTCTCTCTCTTTCTCTCTCTCTCTCTGTCTCTCTCTGTCTCTCCCTGTCTCCCTCTCTCTCTGTCTCCCTCTCTCCCTCTCTCTCTGTCTCTCTCTCTGTCTCTCTCTCTGTCTGTCTCTCTCTCTCTCTCTCTCTCTCTCTATCTCTCTCTCTGTCTCCCTCTCACTCTCTCTCTGTCTCCCTCTCGCTCTCTCTCTCTCTGTCTCTCTCTCTCTCTCTCGCTCTCTCTCTGTAAATAGTGATCTGATCAAAAGTAAAGTCATGTTCTGAAGCCTCCTCCTGTAATTTAGCGGAGTAAGAGGATGGGAGCAATAAATTAATTTAGATAAAAACAGCTGATAAAAGAAAAAGTGAGGGATTATTTTTGGCTGGAGGCTGCTGCTTTTCTTTTATTTTTGAGAATTGTTAGGAAACACACACACATAAGCTAGTTTTTGCTAAATGAATGTCAGAATCTCACACGGAATCATTTAAAATAAACTATTTGTATAGTTTATTGTAAATACAATGAACGTTGTGTACTGTTTTGGGTACATCTTTGTACAACTTCAGATCCTGTACTCATTATTTTAGATGTAACATGTTTTTCAAAGATTAAAAATAACACATTTGTTTCTTGTTAATTTAGTCCAAATAGAAAATGAATAATTTAACTTGGGAATGTGTTGGCTGTTTAAAGCCTTTCCATGCTTCCTTGTTTGGAAGATTGCATCATTATATTTGTCTAGTGTTTAGTGACAAGTGTGTATAGATAATAATCTATTATTAATAATTAGCATGCTACAAGGCAAGTCAAATATAACTGTTGTGTAAGAAACCTGGGGAACGTGGACATAAAAAAGAGAACAAAAAGATCGGAGATTTGTACGTTAATATTTGTTTGTGATGTACACTTTGCAACTTATAAAAAACATTTTCGAAATACAGGACAGGTTTAGGCTGCTGGTTTTATTTTAGTGCAACAGGGATTTTATTTTACGTCTCTGGAGAAGAGATGGCCTTGACCCGCAGAGCCGCTGTTTGAAGGTGCAGCTCCAACACTGCTGTATTGTTGTTTCAGGCCTACAGAGGACTGGCGGGTGGAATGAGTGAACACAGAGACGAGAGGCAATTTCATGGTCTGCAACGCTCTGAACAGCGCTGATAGCGGCGCGTCGTCTTTCCAAAGACCTATGAATATGGATTCAGTTGTCCCACTCACTTGAACCACCAAGCTGCGACCCCCCCTACACACACACACACACACACCTCAATTTATTAATTGAATATTTGTTGTAACCAGAAAAAATGGGTCAGTGTGTTTCCTGAGGATTTTCTTTTCCAATATAAAAGTGTTTATTTGGAAACATGGTTAAAATGTACATAATATATCCCCCCGCTAACATTTGTCTCAGATAGTCTGTTTGCTGTGTCTGCGGGCCAGCAGCAGGCCTCTGTAGCTTTACCTGCCAAAATACAGGCAACACCAGAGGACATGATGCACAGAGGGCCAACGATATGTGTATATACAGTATAAACCTTCTGGATATGCATCTGTAAGAACTGTAGTTATCCTATAGTCACTTTTACAGGGATATTTTACAAATACCACAGGGAAAATGTCGGAATATTATAGAATATTCGCTTAAAGTAACAGAAGGCTACAAAGACACAGAGGCATTAGAAGAAAATGATAAATATGCCAAGAGTGTTAGATAAAGAATCACTATGAAATCACCAGCTTTTAGTAGCACACAAACAGGAATTTATAGGAATATGATTCTTATTAGAGTGACAAATAAAAACGATGCCATCTTATTTTGATGGATTTCGACTACCTTTGTGTATTTATATGTTCCTCAGCATTATTACAGACTATGTAAACTTAGGTTACGATTTGAGAGATGCTGAGGTCATGATTCCAAATCACCCAAAATCTAATTAGTTTTATTTATATTTGGATACCTTGCATTTTATTAGCCCTGTTAATTATGTATTTATGTTTTCTGTATGGTCGGTTTATTTAATATTTAATTTGGCCTGGAAATTGTCAAATTTAAATATGTTGCATCAACTATTATGTCTGCATATACATTACATTTTTAGAAAATAATCTTCCTTTATATTGTTCAAATTCCAATTGTCTTGAAAATAAATAGCATAATAACCTCAGTGTTCACAATGTTCAGGCTCCGACATTATTTCTATAATATTCCTGTAACTGCGTGTTTCTCGTGCTCAGAAATGATTTTAAAGTTTAAAGTTACATTTTTCACTAGGCTGTATTGTTTCTTTTTGGCACTTCAAATGTGTGTTACATCTCTGTTCATGTAATATGATTATTATTAGTCAGTTGGTCCAGAAAAACAATTAAACACATGTCTAACAGAGGTGTGTGGGTGCTGTTGGAGGCCTGGTGTGTGCAGAACCAAAGAGCTGAACAATCAGCCGGTCAGTGTGTGTGTGTGTGTGTGGGTTGGGGGGTTACTTCTGTCTGTATTGTTCTTGTATGTCCAGGCTCTGTTTTCCAATAAAATCTTTGGTTTTGCGGCGGCAGGTCAGTCTAGGAGTCTGCAGTCTGTTCTGCTGGAGTCACTTTGAAGAGGAGGAGACGGAGATGAAGAAGAGGAGATCCGCTCAGCTCTCCGCCCCATCCTCATCATTAAATTAGATAATATCTATTTACAATGTACAGAGTGTGTATGGAGAGATGCTGCGACTGCTCAGTCGCTGTCCTCCTTGTCCTCCTGGATGGTGGTGGTGGAATGGTTGTACAGTCCCTGCGCCATCAGCTGCAGCGCCAGCCCGTTCTTGAAGCCGCTGGCCTTTTTGATCTTGGCCCGCTTGTTCTGAAACCAGATTTTGATCTGGGACTCGTTGAGGTTGAGTTCCTGGGCCAGAGACTGACGCCGCTGCTCCGTGATGTAGCGGTTCACCTGGAACTCCGTCTTCAGTCTCTGCAGCTGCTCGGCCGTGAAGGCTGTGCGCGGCCGCTTGTCCTCTTTGCCGCTTTTCGACTTTTTCAGTTTCCGTGTCCTTGGGCCTGCAGTAAGGGCGAAAGGACACGAGAGCGGAAACATAAATATTCAGCGCATATGGAGCAATAATTCATGAGAAACAAATAGATCGAAAAATCTGAATCCGAGAATTTTTACATACAAAATCAGTCAACATCAGCCTGACACTGATGATTTGCGCACACACACACACACACACGCACGCACGCGCGCGCACACACACACACTCCCTCTCTCTCTCTGTCTCTCTGTCTTCCCAAACACATATGGGAAAAGTCATCGTTATTATTATCATCATAATTAATATTATTAACGGCTATATTAATATTATTAATAATAATAATAATAATAATAACAACAATAATAATAGTATTACTAATACTAATACTATCTGCCATAATTGTTGTTATACGTCAACATGAACTATAACATCTCGATAAGTCGTAACAAGCAGTAGACCTATTTTTATGAACAATAATAATAATAATAATAATAATAATAACAAAGGAATAGGTGGTTTGTGCTCAGCAGCAGCAGACTGCTGCAGGCTGTGAGCTCCTGCCCGCTAACACGCTGGTTTTTGGTGCCTTGTTGTGACTGCATGGATGAATACAGACACCTTGTGTGATGCACACAATAATACACAATAATGCCGGCTACACAATTATTACATTCTTTTTTGAAAAAGCAGTAGTGTAGTCCCATAAAATCTAAATAATTTGCGGACCGTATATACACAGAGAATCCGCAGAATTGGAAATGAACTGACGCAATTTCATTCCCTTTCTTACAGGCTTATTTAAAAAAAAAATTAAACAATGATATTATAATAAATAATGAAAATCATAAAAAGTGAAAGTTAAAGATCAGCCAGATTGAACGAAGATACATTTATAAATACGCTACATTACACAGACTTAGTAAATAATGCGCGATAGTTATGTCGGCTCCAGCGGCCCTCCAGCCACCACAGACACCATTCAAACAACAGTCCTTGCGATGTCGGCTGTCTCTGTATTTTGGAATAAAATATGTAGGCTATTCTTGTGTTGTTTATTATTATACATATATTCATTTGTAAACTAAATATTTTACGTGTCCTCTTCTTGTGCAAATTAAAGAAATACTTCAAAAATAAAAATGAAACAACCGATTTATCAGTAGGCATGTGTCTTTTCACAAAAATAATAACAAACCTAATCCAATAAAAGAACGCCAGTGAGTGTAATACAAGCTTCATAAATAAAGTATTTTCAGGAGAAAGTCTTCGTGTGCTGCATGTATTTCACACATACTGTAGGCAGGCCTGTATTTCTGTGGAGAAACTAAAAGTGATTTCGGCTGAAGTCAGACTCAAATCAAACAGGCAGTTAATGAATTCAAAATGTCTCCTGTAGCGGAGGCAGGGAGGGCTGATAGCCATTATTTACCTTTAATTCCATTGTGTTTTATTCCGCCATGTTTTACTGACAGCAGCTCATATATCCCACAGCAGCGGCTCGCAGAGGACAACAGGTTACACAGAGCAGACTAGCACACAGGGATCACAGGGGAAATTACTTTATATCTGGAGAACATGTCTGCTGTCTATCCGTTCATCAAAACACGTGTCACACACCGCCACGAGCTGCCATGTGTACAGTCACAACCCTATAAGATCAATGCTGGACAGCTGCTTATGCAAGTGTCACTTAAACTTATTTGTGTCTAAAAGAGAGTGACGTTATTAAATAAATCAGACAACTGAACAACACATATTTACCCCAACATGCAGCTGCACGTGTGTTACTTCTCGATTTAACACGGATGACACATTAACAATATCTACAGTTCGGCTCGTTCCTATTTTTGTTTCAGAGGCATTTTTTTTTGACAAATGAACAGAGATTCACATAGAAAAGCGGGACAAAAATATACATGCATATTTCTACAGAGCTCCCTGGCTGTTGTGTCGTTGTTGTTAATACTGAAATACAAAGATGTGTATCTGCAGGCGTTCTGTTGAGTCCTTAGTCCAATGAGGTCAGATAACAATAAACATGTTAAATATCAACTATTTATTTTATAGTTTGCATTGTATCCTAGTTAAGGGGAAAGGAGCGCGTGTGTTACACATGTAATGAAACTAATATTGTAGCTAAAAAACGACAGATCTCATGGGAATTTAAATGGTGAAAGGATCTAGAAAGAAACTATTCTAATGAATCAAAAGTAACTCTGACCTGACAACATACACAGATATTATTAAACACTTTTCATTTAAAACATGTTTGATAGGATTAAGATGATTTACAATTTTAATTTAGGTTATACATATATATGATAGTAAAACATTGGTCAGCTATTACATTACATTACAATATATTACATTACATTACATTTAGCTGACGCTTTTGTCCAAAGCGAGGATACAACTCCGAACAGTAAGAATCTTACAATGACGAGTTTGTGATCTTAACATTTTCTAAAAACATTATTGTTTATCTTGTTAAGTTGAATGAAAATTGTATGTAGGATAAATGTATCGTGATGTTTTATGTCAGATTAAAACGTATTTATTTAATGTCTATTTCCTCCATTATTACACGAATTACACACTCGGAGTAGTTTTTCTTCATGAAACTATTGCCTTACCAGATGAGGGCCTGTCCGAGTACCTGGTGCAGTAGACCCAGGCAGGCCAGAGCAAAGGCTGGCTCTCCGGTGTGGATGCCCCGGTGCCGTTCAGCACCACCAGCGAGGAGGACGTGTTCTCCCCGGCCCCGCCGCCAGTTCTCTCCTCGGCTTTCACGCCGCTGCTCCCGGTGGAGGCGGCTGCGGCTCCTCCACCGCTGCCGTTACTCTTTTTGGGACTCGCCAAAGAGGTGGAGGAGGCGGAAGACGAAGTGCTGTCACTGCTGCAATTGGAGTCCTGGCACGGTGTCCCAGGAAGGCTCGGCCTACTGACCACCGGGTGGACGCGTTCCCGGCCGGAGGTCTGCGCCCTTTCCCACGGGCCCAGGCCGTGCTCCTTCTTGCAGCCGAAGTCCGGCCGTAAAATGTTGTCGATGAAAAAGTTGGTGGTTCTGTGGGCCTGCTGGGCGACCTGCAGAGGCAGTATGGGCGGCGAGGGCAGGCTGGGGGACGGGGAGACGCTCTCTGGCTCGCTGCTATCCGTGCTGTTCGGATCCCGCTGCTCCTCCATCGCTACTTCACTGAAGAACGTGGCTTGTGTTCTCTCAATCCACTTCCACTTTATGGGCCTGTGTTTGTATCCACAATATGACAGCAGGAAACACTAAAACATAGTTATTTTCTCTCCGAAATATTGCTGGTTGGTGTAATTATTATAAAACTGTGGACATCCTGCTTGCGTAAAGGCGCTCCGGCGCGTCATGGTCGGTGACTTACTATAAGACTATGGTTGCTATAGCGCACTGCTCTCACACACCAAGAGTTTTTCACCACTGTATGTCAGTCGGATCTTCACAAAGTCCACACATCACTTTACCATGCGCATACACACACACTCACACAAACTCACACACACCAACCGGAGGTGCATGAATAACATCCAAAGCGCAGCGGGCCAATCACCGACCGGGACACTTTTGGACAAGGGATGACGACATCCAATAGTGTCAGTGTCTGAGATTACTGCTCCGCGTATCTGTTACATTTTATACAGCTGAGGGAGACACACACACACACACACACACACACACACACACAGGTAGTTTACTTTGAACTGGACAGACAGTTTCCCCTTTTTTCCCACGTTTCTTCTGAAATGACATCCCACCAGACAGAGAGAGAGAGAGAGAGAGACAGAGGGAGAGACAGAGGGAGAGAGACAAAGAGAGAGACAGAGAGAGAGACACAGAGAGAGAGAGAGAGAGAGAGAGAGAGAGACACAGAGAGAGTTACAAAGAGAGAAAGAGAGAGAGAGAGAGACAGAGGATCATTTAGAGGATTTAATTACTCTGTATTCCGCCTGATCAGCCGGACCTTCATCACCTGGCTGCGGGAGAAAAGCCTCTGTCACCATCATCGCGCCAAACACTTCATCAAAGTGAGCGCAAAGTGGGCCAATAGAATAATAAATGTAACATAATAGACAGGCGCGCACCAGAAGAGCGTTTTCAAGGTGTTAATAGAAAACTCCCCGTGCAGCCTGGAATACAGAGAAGACTGCATGAAGGAACAACTTAATTGATGTAATTCATATTAAGACCTTTGTTTTATTTGTTGTTTTTATATGAAGCCGTGTAGTGCGTCTAGAAAAATATACCATTGTTTTATAATAATAATCAATTCCTATCTGGCATTCACTGAGAACGTATTTCTCTTTATATTATAAGATCCTTTAATGACCTTTAGTGTCACTAAAATATTCCTATACTAATGATATAATATTACTCCAAGGACTCGGTGTGTCTTTGATGTGTGTTTACAGTAGAGAACACATTTTATTTGTTATTTGTCCTTCGGTGTAATCCCTAACGTGTCTGTGTTTGTAGAGTTATGTTAAAGTTATGTTCTTAAAGTTATTAAGATCAATATTTTCACATGGGAGCAGGACACTACCACTTTACACCAAGTGTTCATGGTTTTTACAATTTACTGTTATAATGACTCTGCGTTTTATCAACGTAATAATTAGCATCTAGTTAATATGAAGTCTATATGACCATGAGCTGCCGACACTCCACACAGCAGACAGGTAAACTAATGAGGTAGACACGGCGAGCCGAGGATGATAACAGCTGTTTGGATGAAGATATGTTCATTCAGACGCTTCTCTCATGGAAGGGCTGAGATGTAGACACTGTTTCTGATCTGTACATTAAGATTCATTCTGGGATCATATTTGATGTCACTGCAGGGAGGATGCACCTGAGATATACATACAGAACATACGAATCAATCAATCAAAATGCAACAACATCAATTATTTTGTTCAAATAAATACAACACACAGACGCACAAGTCCAGACTTCCGCGGTGTAGTAATGTCACTTGTTAGGACAGGGGGATGTCGTACGGAAAGGAGAAACGAACAAAATTTTGTACACGTGTGTACGATAACACACAAGTTATCGTTTCATTATTATAGAATTCATGTTGTAAAATAAACACATTTAAATTGAATATACGTATTTCTATTTAATTATTTTAATTTAACTATAAATACATTAGCCTACGACGACTACTACAACTATTAATATTAACAATAATTGTATTATATTATTATTATTAATAATAATAATAATAATAACAATAACAATAATAGCTTCGAGCCTTTACACGATGCTGCTCCGTCAGGCTGCTAAACGGGCCTGCTGAGGCTGCAGGTAAAAGTCCAACAAGAACAAAGATTACAGGAACAACTCGAGCGCGTTTGTAAAGGAAGCAAATGTAAAGAGGAAGTAAACTCCCCGTGCTGATCTGATAATGTCTTCACAGAGCTTATAGAAGAGATCTCTGTTTAAAGTCTGTTCTTACAGCAAGTCTGGTCTTTGTGTGGGACTTTGCTGGTATATCAATGGCAAAACGGCTGAAAAGGAAACGGAAAAAGAAACAAATGAAAATACATATTTCATAATTATTAAATGTCTAGTATGCATTATGACTACAGCAGGAAATAGTAAGACTACAGACCCCTGGTGAGGAAGGGGCGGAGCTGCATCTGCTGAAAACTGTTAACTCCCCATCACAACCATCATAACCATCACGACCATCATAACCATCACGACCATCACAACCATCACAACCATCATAACCATCATGACTATCACGACCATTACGACCATCATAACCATCATGACCATCACAACCATCACGAGCATCGCGACCCGAACCCTTCCGCGGGCACTCAGTGAAAGATTATTAGAAGTTATATCAGAGCGGCATCTACCGGTCAGTGCGAGTAGTGCGTGTACAATACAACACCTAGATCTGAAGTTAAATGTCTTGCATGCTGATCTCAATAAGCTACTTAAACACAGTGCAGAGAATGCATTCACAGGATAATACAGGCGTACAGCTAAACACACTTTAACATTATACAGGCAACAGCTGTCTTGGATCTTTTATCATAGTATAGAATCTATACTATGATAAATCTTTATTATGGAAATGTGTCATAATTACACCAACAGATTATAATAACATGACACTCCTATTCAAAAAACTTCATCCAGGATGAACAAATAAATCCTCAAAGTGTTTATAAAGAACCACATTAGCTGCATGAGAATAATCCTGATTCATTTAGCCTGATAACAGCATGTTGACCTGAATTAGTTAAACTACATTTTGAAAACGGGCCCATACACATATACACTCATTTATTAATTAATGGCTCACTTGCTTTGATTTATAATGAAATAATGTTGATATAATGATAGTTTTTGAAGAGAACCTGCAGGTTATTGAGAACAGATTATAATCTGTTAGTGTAAATATCACATTTATGTTTTCACAATGAAACACAACAAAATAGGCCTTTAGTTTGAGATACTGAGCAAAAGCAAATTAAATTTAATTAAAAGACCATTGGAACCAGAACATATGGCATTTAATTTGTCATAAAAGCGGAAATTTGTCATTTGAAAACTAAAATGTAGTTAATTATTACCATCAGAAATTACTTTGGAGGGAAATGGTCACGCAATAAAGCTGATTTTGTAAGAGAGTTGAGTAAGGTTCTTTGGACAGATTTAGTCACCATGAAAGCATCACAACTGTGCAACATGCAGTCATGAAACCTTACAGGTGTGTAGTTGAGATCAAAATGAAGCCCACATTTGAAGATGGGTGTGGCCCAAGCTGGGGGCCGGAACTAGGGTGGCAGGAAGTGGGGAAGGGGCCATTGTCCTCCCCACTTTATGCCACAGGCCCCATTTGGTGTGGCGGAAAGTCTGAAAGTGAAGCCTTCCTAAACTCTCTTTAAAAAATAGCTTGAATTGCATAAAGCGAGTTCTGCTGTTAATACATTAATATGTTTTACTGTTCAAATGACAAATTTTAATGGATCATTTAATTCCATATAATTTGGGTGCCTTGGTTTTTTTAGTTTAGTTAATTTTTTTCTAACAGTATCTCAAACTACATTTTGTTTATATATCATGTATAAGTATAGGTATCTCTTCATTATGAACATATTTTGTTCTGATAATAACACCTACAGATCATGATGATTTCTCAATAACCTGCTTGTTTTCATCAAAAATCATTTTCATGTCAACAATTTATTCTGGGACATTTTTTAGTCCTTCAGAGGCTGTAGATGGCTGCTGGTATCATATGAAACTAGAGACCTAATGAATACATTGGTAACAACCGCGTTATGCTTGGTTGTCATGAAGGAGGCAAAATAACGCTCCAAAGTTAGGCCAAATTCTGGCTAAAGAAAAACTTGCTCTCACCTCAAGATATATGAATGGAAATGGGTCCTATGGACACCCACAAGTCTCCCCTTTACAGACATGAACACTTGCTAACCCCATGCAGTTTGGGATACAAATCATGCAGTTTTTTGCATGCAGTCTAAATTTGTTATTTTTGTATATGTCTAAGCAGTCTCAGAATTGTATAACTTGCGTTTCTGAGCAGTTTCCACAACAGAAGAGCTCGACATACAAATCCTGAAAAATGCAATTCTTGCAGAAATCTCCAAACATCAAAAGATTTGGGTTCCAAATAACGATTTAAAACTTTCTATGGTGTCCCTCAATCTCTTTGTGTCTTTATTTGGTATTTTGAAGGGATTTTTGATCGTGAAAAATCAATTAAGCACCAAATCTGTGTAACAAATGGTATCAACACAAAAAATGCAGCAACAATTTATGAGACATATTAGAGCATGAGCATGGTCATCATACACTGTACTTCCATCATAATGTCCTCAGCCCTTATACACTCTAAAATAAAAATTTGAATGGGAACCTAATCAAAACACAATTTTTATTCCAGGTGTATAACCTGTAAAACGCACAGTGCTGAGCTGCATCTCAAATTAATCTTCAGGTTGCCACTTTTCAGATGATGTTAATCATTTCACTGTGACATATTGTTTTTTGTTTTTTTTATCTCTCCCTGAACATCCCCTGTCCCCCACCCTGAGGGGTTGTTGCTCTGACAACAGTTCCAAATGAATTTTAAACCAGCTTTGAAGATCCAAACACACTCCAGACTCATGTCAAATCATCCACACTCTCTAATCTGGGAAATTCAAAATGATCCATGTAGGAGGAACTATTGTATACAGTCTATGAGGAAGAAGAGAGTCCGGGTGTTAATCATGTTCCATACAGTGTTTGTAGCGCCTCCCAGAAGGAGGAGAAGGAAGATGATGAAGCTCTTTACATGAAGTTATCTCGTTGTGCCCCTCTTCTTCTGCAATGGTTCAGTGGCATCTGTCTGGAGAATCATCCCCACCAACTGTATATCTTGATGAACCTGCAGCTATTAGTACATTTGTCTGAAGCTTACTGGGACACTTGAATAGAATGAAGCCTTCTTTAATGTTATAAGTAACACCTTGCTTTCTTTTTCTGCTATGACTGTCTGCTGTGATAAAGGACTATTATGATTAAACAACGGATATATGTGGTCGACAATTAGAAGTTTAACTGCTTGACATCAGTCCATGAAATAATGCAATAAATTGCATGCAAATGAGATCTTTATACTACATGTTATTGTAGTTGTTGGCCACATGGAGGCAGCAGGGTTTCTCTGTGAGTGAGAGCTGTTCCCTTCCCTTTCTGGAGTTCACTGGATCATCTTCAACTTTCACACCATTCACTATACCTTACTTTTTTTTCCCATCCAAGTTTGTGCTGAAGTAAGTTTCAGTTCCTACTTTGCACGGGTCAAAAGGAGAGAATGACATGAAAACGATATGAAAAGGAGACATTAAATGAGAAATTAAGGCTGAGACAAGTGGAACTATGTTGTCATAAAAGGTTACAAGAAGAGAGAGAAGCAATACGTGATGTGACTTTAATTCTTCTTTTTGTTGACGTTTTCCACCGGCATATACAAAAAAATGGTCTATTCCTCTATTTATACTTCTTTTTATCCTCACTACATTGTTTTGATTAACTTTTGCATTTCTTTCATTTTAGTCACTGTCAATAATCATCTTTGACTTTGAAATCTGTTATTTGTGTGTGCTAATTTGAAAGGGAGGCATTATTAAGTTTGAATAATAATCATTATAATAATACACTTTATTTACATAGCAACCTTCATACACAATATAATATAATACTATATATATTATTTTATATGCACCCAAATGTTTTTTTCTATTCTGTGGGTGCAGCTCTGTGATTTTCTATTTATAAAAGTATTGATGTATATATACATATATATATATATATATATATATATATATATAGGTATATATATATATGCTAATAATCAGTTACTCTATTAATATTCAATGGGTAAATCTTGTGTTATTCCATTTTTCTTATTGTCCAAAAATACCATGAAAAGACCAAAACCAACAATGTGTTAGTCTGCCACTCTCAGCTCCAAGTCCATTGGTTCCTTCTGAAGAAATAAACAAGTCACTAATATACAGTTTAATTTTTGACAAAGGCTCAGTACTTTCCTAAAATAGCTGGTCACTAGAAGAGGTGTGTGATTTCTTTTAGTTCCTCTTAAAGATCAGCAGGAACTCAAATTCAAGCTCAAGTTCAGGTCAGACTGAGTCAGTAGTGTGTGTGCTTCAGTGACTTGAAGAGACTAGATGAGTTAAATCACTCATTGCTGCTGAATGTTAAGCATGAGTGTACACTTGCTTTTTTAAAGCGACAAACAGGCCTCAGTTTCCCAAAAGTATCTTCAGGCCAGTTCAAGTTCCCACACATTTCAGACCATGTACCAAACCAAATTTCCCAGGCACCCCTTCCCACTGCAGATACCAAGAATGTAATGTGAATGAGTCACTTCGCCTTTATCATTCCTCTGGCCCTGTGACGGTAAATCCCAGATTGAGCTACCCTGGTAACGTCTTTTCATTTAGCTGGAAGTGGCGTCTCAACCGCAGACTCCGACTCCTCTCCAGCACGGAAAGTTTTATCTGACTCTGAAGTGTCAGGGCCAGCATAGTCACTTAACTCTCAGTTGTTCTTTAGACCTTGCAGCCATTTCAAAATTCTGCACATTCTGCTTTAATCAACGACTGAGGTGTGTAAAATAAGGTAATAAAATGTGTGTGTGTGTGTGTGTGTGTGTGTGTGTTTGTGTGTGTGTGTGTGTGTGTGCTGAGGACCAGAAGGGGTAGTGTGCCATGCATGAAGTTATTTGGATCAGCAGTTCTGTAGAAAACTTTGATTGACTTTGATATGACTTTGATGTCCCTTAGTGATAAGATGTAAAAGTGAAACTAGACACGCATCAAAATCCACACAACAGTGCAACCATGTCCGCTAACGGCCACTATGGGAAGCCTCTGTACGTTTTCCTTTCTTAAAATAGCGCGCCTATCTGTTACCGGTGATAGAAATGAGGATGTTTGTGTTGGGCCACAAAAGGTGCCACCTTTTGCACTCAGGATGCATAGACTGTAGCGTTGTTACCGTAAACACGTGAATAAACTCACTAAGGTCATTACTTGGAAATGGGGCAACTTTTAGTTACTTTCATACTGTTCTCTGGAACTGAATAGCTGATGACATGTTCAGTAACAACTGTGTCCACTGTTAAAAGTCCACCGAGAAGGTTTCTATATTTCTCAATCTTGTAGCTGCCGTTTGTCTGTGGCGTTCTTTACACTCTTTTTTCTTCTTCTTTTGTTTGTAACACTTTCACGTGTGTGGGTTGTACTCTTCCATACATGTATACATTTTTAATGTAAAGCACATTGAGTTTGCTTACAATGTAGTGTGTGATATAAATTACATTTATTTTCCTTGCATTGTCCCTACAGTGGCTGAAAGGATTTTTAACTGGTTATGAAACAGTCTCAATGAAATGCTGATGCCTCTATATGTCTGACATAAGCAAACAGTACCATCAACGAGAAGATTAGCTATTTCTCCAAAGTTATTCTTAATAAATGTCACATGGTCCCATTACCTGTAAAATCACACGTATCTAAAGCCTATGTTTACTTTTTCACAGGCAAGTTTTGTAGTGAGTAGTATTTTTATCAGGTCCCGTCCCGTTCGTTAGATGTTTTGTGTTGTGTTTGTACTTCCTGTTTTATTTTGTTAACTGCATGTTCCCTCTTGTGTCTGTTGTTTCTAGTTCCGGTTCCCAGCTGTCTCCACTCTGTTCGTTAGTGTCTCCACCTGTGTCCTGTTATCCCCTCCCACTTCCTGGTGTATATAATCTGTGTGTTGTCTGTCCCTGGTTGCCAGTTCGTCTTCGTGCATTTATGTCAAGAGTTCCAGCGTTATTCCTGTTTCCCCGGCTTCCTCGATCCTGTTTCTGTGACCTGACTCCGTCTTCGCCTGATCCCTACCTGTTTTGCCGCTACGCTGAGGACCTACCCGTGCATCAACCTGGTTTCCGTGACCCGACCCTGCCCTTGGATTTCCCACCTGTATGTTTTCTTTACCCAGTAAAGTATACCATCATCATCATCGTTCTGTCTCTGAGTCGTGCTATTGAGTCTCTCTCTCTCTCCGTGTGTACTGGTCGTACCATTACAGTACGAACTGGCCAATAACATGGACTCAGCCGACTCGGAGACCGTTCGTTCGGCGATCTGCGCACAGGGCGCTCGCCTCCAAGCTCTGGAGGAACAGCTGTCAGCTGTGTGTGTAGGAGTTCGATCCCTGACGGACGGTCAGATGGTGTTCCAGGGTACTACCAGTTGTCAGGTGGACCAGCTGACCCGACAGCTGGGGACACACCTCCAGGCATTAGTTCCTTCGACTACTACCCCAAGGGAGCCTAACACTACGGGTCAGCTAGCAGCAGCAGCCGCTCCAGTCGCCATCCCGAGTGCTACTCACCCAATGATTCCCCTTTCCCGGCCTGAACGTTTTTCCGGAGATTCGGAGAATTGCAGAGCGTTTCTAACAGTGTGGCCTACATTTCGAACTCCAAGCCGCTTCTTTCCCGACAGAGCGGTCCAAGGTGGCGTACGTAATCTCGTACCTATCTGGATGGGCTGAAGCGTGGGCAATGGCGGAATGGGCCAGAGAGGCACCCATTTGCCAGTCTTTGAGAACCTTCACAGAGACTTTAAGAAAAATGTTTGCTCAGACTGCTCCAGGTCAAGAGGCGGCCCGCGCTCTCACTAGTCTGCAACAGGGTAACCGCCAGACTTCTGATTACGCTGTTGAGTTTGGGACATTGGCAGCCGACAGCGGTTGGAATGAGCGAGCACTATTCGACGCCTTCAGAGGTGGATTGTCGTACCGCATCAAGGATCTGTTAGCGCCTCTTGAATTACCCACAGACTTAGATTCTCTTATCACCATGTCCATCCGGATCGACAACAGACTCCGTGACAGAACGAGAACAGAGACTGTCAGCAGCCGTAGCTCGCAGAGACGATGGACGATTTGTTTACGGTCAAAGTATCGTCCAAGGTCCGGTGAGACTACAGACACAGAACGCATCCTATGGGACGCCAGAAACCAAACCAGAAGAGCGGATGCAGATGGGACGCACCAGGCAGTCTCGGGCAGAGCGACAACGCCGGATGATGGAGGGTCGCTGCATCTATTGCGCTAAGTTGGGACATTACGTGGCTGGATGTCCACTAAAAGACAAGGCTCACCAGTAAAGAGTGCACTGGTGAGCCGAACAACAAACAAGGGAAGACCCTCTCGCACTTTGAGACCTGCCAGACTCGTCTCATGTAAATCCATTCTCCATCCTGTACTGATCGACTCTGGGGCGGACGAGAGTTTTATGGATGAGGGAGTGGCGAGGAGAATGGTTTGAGCTTACACCCACTACCCGAGGTGTTGGAAGCCAGGGCTCTGAATGACCGACTACTGTGTCGGGTCTCCCACATCACTCACCCGGTCCAGTTGGTCATGGCAGATGGACATTCGGAAGAGATGAGTTTTCATGCGTTTAACTCTCCTTCACACCCGCTAATTCTGGGGTTTCCATGGCTCGTCCAGCACAACCCGCATATAGACTGGGCCAGCGGAGAGATACTGGGATGGCACCAGACGTGTCCCACCACGTGTTTTCCGACCAGTATGAAGCGTGATAGGGGGGCTAGGGAGAGCCCGGAGAGGGACTTTCCGGATTTGGCCAAGGTTCTGGCATGTTACTTGGCACTAAAGGAGGTCTTCAATAAAACTCGGGCTACGGCCCTGCCCCCTCATCGTGAGTACGATTGCCCGATCAACCTTCTTCCAGGGGCTACATTTGTATTTTCATTTGTATTCCCTGTCCGGTCCGGAAAGGGAGACTATGAGGGAATACATCGAAGGAGCTTTGGAGGCTGGGATAATTCGTCCTTCTTTGTCACCTGCTGGAGCGGGGTTCTTTTTTGTGGAGAAGAAGGATAAGACCTTGCATTGATTATCGCAGCTTAAATAAGATCACGGTAAAGAATCGGTATCCCCTCCCACTCATATCTTCGGCATTTGAACTGTTACATCGTTTAGTCTCTGAGTCGTGCTATTGAGTCTCTCTCTGTGTGTACTGGTCGTACCGTTACAATTTTAGCCCGTTAAAACTCAGCAGGAGATTTTTCTAAAAAAAAATGTTGATATATTTTGTTTTTTTTTTTTGTTTTTTTTGTCTGATGGGGATAGGAGAGGAGAAAAAATAAAAGGAATTGAACAAAAGCTGAAAGGGGCAGTAATGGAGCATGGGCCAAAATAAGAGTCAACCTTGGTCTACCATTCAACAAAAGGAGAGAATTGAAGGATTCAAAAGCAAACCTTAATTGGCCCTCTTCCGCCCAGACTGCTATGTAATGTGTCTATTTTATTTATGGAATACGGTGCGAGACATGTTTTTACATCAATGTGAATTTACGATAGTGGTTAAAACGAAGTTTACCTTGTTTCTCCATTGTCAAAATATAATTATTAATCTTGCATATGCCCACATAGATATACTACCTCATCACTATGCATTTTGCAAACATTTGTTTAAAAAATAAGATTGTGCCTCAGCGTAACCCACCCTTGCCCACAGAAAAGTGTCTGACTTTGATACTCGATACTGTCTCCTTGCAATGTTTTCTTTTCACTATGACCACGAACTTACCCTTACATAACCTAGTACAGGGGTTGGCAACCTTTACTATCAAAAGAGCCATTTTGGTCCCTCTCCCACGAAATAAAATTCATCTGGAGCCACAAAACTCATTTTACCCTTAAAATGAAGATAACACAATGTATAAAGGTGTGTGTGTGTGTGTGTGTGTGTGTGTGTGTGTGTGTGTGTG
>CALSBV010012161.1:518895-541111 GCA_943590825.1 Bovichtus diacanthus
AGAGACACTCTTTAGTGTTGTAGAAGTTATTAAAGGTTCAATGTGTAGTTCAGAGTCACCTGCTCCAAAGAAATAGAGGGCAGTATTTCACCTCTACTACTGGGTCAACATGATTTAAATTCATCAATCACCAAAACCATCAATTATTAAACAAGTTAGCGGCTGTGGCGTATAGGGTTCAGCCAGCAAAAACCTCAGTGGGCGGGGTCTAACCTGTGTAATGAGAGCGCCACAAAGTTTGCAGTTCCCCTGGATTAGACCATATAAAATGTGGCTAAACTTGACCTAATGTCTAGCTGCTAACGTCTGGGCTGCCAACCTTTCTACGCATGGTGCAACAGCCAACCGGCAGCTGTGATGACGAGGACAGGGTGTGGTTCATTTTTGTCACTTTTGCCACTCTGAATGTAATCCAATAAACAAACTATAAAAGAGACACGTACCAGACACAGACCATGGATGTATTATTGACAAGCCAGTCAGGCAGCTGTACTTCTTCTCCCTCTGTACTGAGGCAGACTGGAGCTACACTGACTCACTATCACCTCTAGAGGAACAAGTGGTATTACAGGCTGGACGGAGCAGCTAGCTGTTAGCATGCTAACTTCAAGAGATATCTCTGCAACACAACACAAAGACGTCTTTGACATAACGTCACCACTGTTACCTCTTCACACTCTGTTCATAATGTTAGTTCATTGTTTTAATGTTTTAAGTTTAAATTCTGCCATATCTTACGCATTGAACCTTTAAAGCTAATCAATATTTTCATATTACCAATGGGACAAATGACTTTATAAATAGTGATAAACCCAGAAAAAGCTCTGTAAAGCCGTTTATGGTCTTTTAGCTCATTGTTTTGGCTTTATGTCCCACAACTTTGCTTATTTTGTTTCAAAGCTTTAGTTGACAGTGTAAGAGATAGACGCAGGAAAGAGAAGGGATGACATGTAGCAAAGGGCCCTGGGTCAGACTCGAACACAAGCCGCTGCTGTAAAGACTCAGCCTGAATCTCTAAAACCCAAGTTTATTTTAGGGAAGAATGGCAAGGATAAAATACCAAAAATGAATCAGGTATGGCTCCTCCATCATTTCTGGTCAAATTTGAAAGTTAAGAAGCTTGGGAATATGAATTACATTACAGGTCATTTAGCAGATGCTCTTCTTCTAACTACAGGGACCCCTGGAGCAACTCAGGGTTCAGTGCCTTGCTCAGGGGCTCAATGGTGGCAACCTCGAATTGAACTCACAACCTTCTAGTGTTTGATTTAAAAGCCTGACCACTAGACTACCACCACAAATCCATTGCAAACTGATCTATATCTATATCTATATCTATATATGTAGATAAATATCCCAGGAAGTCCACCGGAGGGCCACGAACAACCAGAGCTTCCCCTCTCTGACTTCCCAGTATGCCCAATTTCATTGTAGAAGTGTAAATAATTTAAATCTGCCGTTTTTTTTTTTTGCCAGTTAGCATATGCTTTGGTGAAATATTTTGGCAAGAACATAGATTTATGTCAGTATGACTGTAAAATGTGAAGCTTGATGCTTTGTTTGCCTGTTAACAGCAGGGATGGAGATCTGGCAACACAGCGTTAACGTTAGTCAAACTGTGTCAACATTTTTATCTAACATCAACTAATGTTCGCAAACGCCCCAGGTAACTACTTTTCATAATGTCTTTTAGACGTATAAATATCTAATGTTAGCTAAATAATATATAAATACATTATTACCATTACCATTTAGGAGAGAGGAAGTGTATACCATTTAATCCCATCTGACCATCTGTATTTACAGAGCTGATTTTAATAGAGACCAATGTACTGTACCCATTCAAGGGGCCTTCAGGTGCATTGGAAAGCTTGGAATTTTCTAGTTTCCAGCGGCGCCAAACATGTTATTGTAGACTGACAAGAGAATTATCATGGATCTTTTGAAGACGACTTGCTCTTATATTTCCCGACAGTTATATTTGTACAACATTGTTAAAATACTTTGTAATAAGACACAGTTTGAGAAACAAACAGTTGGTTTACAGATTATGAAAGCAGAAGACGCCATATCTTCTATAAATAGAACATCTTTTTTTGTAACTACATGACAGACTGCCTGTACTGGGTGCTCTCGGGCTCTTTTATGCGTTCTACCTGGTGAGCTATCAGGGCGCTACCTGCCCTATCTGCTCAGAAGCCGACAGACACAGTTAGAGACTAGCTGGTGAACATAGTGGAGCATTTAGCAGCTAAAGAGACAGACATTTTCCAGAAAAAGAAGAGTGAATATTGGACTTACATTCATCAGGTGGACAACTATTATTATTTTTTTAAAACACTTTATTTATATACTTTTCATCTTTACAAAGAGTTCACAAATAAAGTGCTAATGTGCAAAATAAATCCATTTAAAAATAATATAAATACAACATTTTAAATGATCCAATAAAAACTTGTCCAAAGTGCAATTCATCAATATCAATAAAACAAACAATCAGTCACGCTACTGCTGATGTCCAGCCTGGCTCTGTGAATTAGCAGCTCTTTCAACAGTGCAGAGAGTCAGACTTTGGACACCTTTTATCGTTTAAAAGGGCCCAAGACTTAAAAACACGCCTTATAAAACGGAGGCAGCTCACTTAACTTTAAAAATGTAGAATCAGTTAAAAACAGAGCAGCATCCAGCCCCAGGTTACTCACGCGTCTGAGAATGCAGCTGGCCACATCTGTCTACACCAAATCAGCTGGGCCTGTAAGATATTTTTGTAAAAACAAGTCTAAAAGTGGCTGTTCGGCTGGCCAGGTGGACGAGGCCCTGTCCCCCCTCCTCTCTGGATAAAAACAGCACCCCTTGTGGCACCCAGTGTAGACCATCCCAAAACAAATCCACCATTTCTCTCTGTATCTGGGCTAAAAGGCCTGAGGGAGGGCCTAGCTATGAAACCAGCGCTGAAGCCAAACTTCTCCATAACTTTCCAGAAGAAGTTGTGCTCAACGCGGTCAAACATCGGCATGGAACCATAGGCCGGACTCTCGTTAAAAACATCTAAAAGATCTGTTCCTAAGATGTCCCAGAAGACTTTAAAACGGAGGAATAAAAACTCACAGCTCGCTTTCTGATCTGGCTTGTCCGTTCTTTTTCTCCAGGCTGAAGAAGAAGCTAGAGGGAGCATCCATCAATATAACATATATACAATATATCATCATATATCAATATATCCTCGATCTTCTGTGGACTCACTCATTTGCTCTAGTTCCACTATATCACTCTCCATGATGTCTCGTGTGACATTGAGAGTGTGCTGTTGACAAATAACTTTTTTTATCTCAGTCTTATCAAGGTCCCACCACTGCCTAAGACTGCTTAAATCACCCTGCCTCTGTCTAAAAACATTCCAGAAATAAATAAGAACCTCCCTGAACTTTTTATTGAATGTTAAATGTACTGAATTAAAATGCCTATATGCACTTCTTGGCGAAACATTTCTACCAGCAGGTATGATACTGCACATTTTAAAAGTATTAAAGTGATTGTGGAAATCTCCTGTCCACAGCCAGGTAAAAATGACAGAAGGAGAGGAGGGATGGGAAAATAAACAGTTTATTTGAAAACGCTAAGCCTTTTCAGGCCACTTGAAACAAGACTTCTCAGTGCTGGGTCGGGCCTAGGAATTTGGGTGTGTTCAGGGTAGTATGGCTGTAAGCCGCTCTCATCGACCTTCCAGGACTGCAAGAGAACCAGAACCAGGTTACCAGCATACTTATATTGTGTTGGATCTGTCTGATCCCCAGCTGAGCCACTCCCGCAGGGGAATACACTTAGACAGAGAGAGAGGGAGAGACAGAGAGAGAGAGAGAGAGACACACACACACACACATTTTAAAAGACATTTGAGGTAGCAGCCATTTCCATTTGGAAATCCTTCCCTCAATCTTTTCTGTGACATTCTCCCAGTTCCTCTGGACCACATTCTCCTTCCCTAAAAACACACCAAGATATTTAAAACCATCTCTTTTCCAGGTAAGGCTCTGGGGAAGAACTGGGAGACCGCCACACCACTCACCGAGAGCGAGGGCTTCACTTTTCTTCTTGATCTTAGCTATGAAACCAGGGCTGAAGCCAAACTTCTCCATCACTTTCCAGAGGAAGTTGTGCTCAACGCGGTCAAAAGCCTTTTCCTGATCTAGAGAAATCGGACCAGTATTAATGCCCAATGAGCTGGAGACCTCCAAAACGTCCCGGATTAGGTAGACATTGTCTACCATGGACCTGCTGGGCACACAATAGTTCTGGTCCCGGTGGATGACCTGCTCCATAGCCCTCCCCAGCCTGGTGGCCAGGGCCTTGGACAGAAGCTTGTAATCCACACACAGCAAAGACACAGGACTGCAGGTTTCCCTTCTTAGGCAGAAGTGTGATTACCGCTCTGCGGCAGGACATCGGCATGGAACCAGAGACCAGACTTTCATTAAAAACATCTAAAAGATAATTTGCTAAAATATCATATATGTTTCCTCAGAGACCTGTGGTAGTCCACCTAAAAAACACTTGAGCAGGGTTTCATCCTCCACGTACTCACTGGAGTAGAGGGAGGAATAAAAATTCACAGCTCGCGCTCTGATCTGGCTTGGTTCCGTTATTTGTTTGTCGTTATATCTTTCATAGATCTGGTGATGTCTTGTGTGATATTGAGGGTGTGCTGCTGACAAAGCATTTTTATCTCAGTCTTACCATGGTGCCACCACTGCCTAAGACTGCTAAAATCACCCTGCCTCTGTCTAAAAACACTCCAGAAATAAATAAAGACCTCTCAAAAATTTTTATCAAAAGGTTAAAACTGAGTTAAAATGCCAATATGCGCTTTTTGGCAAAATGTTTCTAATAAAAACATTACATAAAAGCAAGGAGTGATCTGTAAAACCAGCCGGTATAATGCTGCACATTTAAAAAATATTAAAATGATGTTTAAAACAATAAATACGGTCTAACCTGGCTGAGGAAATCCTATTCTCTCTCATGTGGGACCATGTGTACTGTCTAGTGTCTGCATGCATCCTCCTCCACACATCCACCAGACCATGAGAGTGGACCAGCTGCCTCAGAGCATTCTAGGATGCTGGATGCGGCTCTGCGTGGTTGTGATCTAAAGATGCATTTTCTGTACAGTTAAAATCCCCCCGAAGAATAAAAAAATCCTCCGAGGCACAGCCATTTAAAACATCATTAACTTTTTGTAAAAACAGCTTCCTCTCTGCACCGATTGTTGGGGCATACACATTTATAAAAACAGCAGTAAAAAGGTCAAACCGTCGCTGTGCGTTTCTTGTAAAACAAAGTACCGTAATTTCTGGACTATTCAGCGCATCTGAATATAAGCCGCACCCACTGAATTATTAAAAAATATGTATTTTGTACATAAATAAGCCACACATGTCTATAAGCCGCAGGTGCCTACCGGTACATTGAAACAAATGAACTTTACACGGCTTGGAACAAAAATAAATAGGCCTTTAAACGCCTTCAACTTGAAAGCTGCATCATATGCCTTTCTCCGTGTCTTTGCCATGATGAGGGTGACAACATGACTACCATAATCAGAATCGTGACCATTCATAATGTCCGCTGTTTAAAATGTCCGCTGTTCATAATGTCCGCTGTTCATAATGTCCGCTGCTGAAGACATTCCAAGAACTAATAATGCAATTGAAGGTTGGCATAATGTTTTTAGAGGTTCATTTGGTACACTGAATGAAACACCGAGAAATTTCGTAAAAAAGTTAATTACCGTAATGAATGGGAAGTTTGAGCGCGCTCGATTTACGTCACATTATGTGACGGTGCTCAGTTTTTTGGCGACATGAAGCTTGTGAAAGCGGGAAAAATCCATAAATTAGCCGCGTCATTGTATAAACCGCGAGGTTCAAAGTGTGGGGAAAAAAGTAGCGGCTTATAGTCCGGAAATTACGGTACATCAACATGCTTCATTCTGGCAGTTTCATAGATTTGTGCTCTTTTTTAAAAAACTCTTGCATTTAAAACACCCACTCTACAACTATCCATAACAAAATGTGTTAAAAGCAAAAATAAAAACAAATAAATTAGTTAAAACACACATCATCAACGTTCATTTGTTTTTTACTTTTAACACAAGTTTTTTTAATCTAAAAACCTCTCTTTGGCTCATCTGGAGTCTTGCTGAGGTATTAAAAACCATCACTGTTGTCTGAAGACTCTTCCTCACTGACACTTGTCTGTCTGCTCCTGCTTTCTTGCAGTCTGTCCTTCATCCCCAATTTTGAAGTTTTTTTGCTTCATTCATTTCTTTTTTTTTGTCCTCCTTCTGCGTTTTGTAGCAGTTTTTTTTTTTTTTCCGCCTCTTCCTCCTCCATCTTGGCTTCCTCGACCCTGTTCACCCCAAGTCCTATATTCGACTATATGATTTAAATTAATTTAACTGTTTTCTGTCTCCGTCTGTTCTTTCCTGTCTTGTATTTCACTGTCATCTGTTTTATATCTGCTCCATATAATTTTCACCTGTTTCTTTGCCTTTTTCACCCCCAACTTTACTTTCTCCTGCCTTGCCCACTTTCTTTTACATCACTATTACTACACCACACGCCCTGTAAAATATCACCACATATCTCGTGCTCCAGGTCGGACACGACAGTGGCACTGTTCATCCGCGCCAGTGACTCTACACTGCCGTGTCCGACCTTATCCCCCACAGCAACAGAGGTTTCCTTTCGCTTGTCATTAAAGCACGGACACCTTAGCATGGACTGCAAACTTTGAAGAAAGTTGCTGCTGTTACACAGGTGAGGCCCACTGCTCCACCTGGGGCTTGTGCTTGCTAAACTCAAGTTGCTTAAGCCGCTGACTGGGTCAGCCGCTCAGTCTGCCGAGAGCGAAGATGAGACGACTTTGCTGGTTGTTTTTCTCGTTTCTGCCTCTTTGGATTTTGTCCTATAAGCAAACTAACATAACGTTACACTCGCACACGGAGAAACGGTGAAACTGTACATGCTGAAATGGTATTAATTATTAAGTATTTTATTTTTAGGTGACACTCCAGATTGTTACATTAGTCTGTTTTATTAAAAAACAAAGTATAGTTTTTCCTAGATCAGTTCTGGTCGGGGGCTCCTCCTGGACCAGCAACTCACTGGAGCAGGTTAAGTCTGGGCCAGAATAACATAGCTAGAAGCGCTATGTAGATAAAAGTACCACTGATTAGTATGTCTGTCAGACAGACAAAGCCACCAACTTTATATTCATATGCTGTTTCCCCATAGTATCATCAGGGAAAGCCTGGTTAATAGTACGTTTGTGAATAAGGATAGTATTAGTCTTATGGTTTCTTTGCATGCTGATGTATTACCTCTTTATTACACATTTACAGTGGTGTCTGCTCTAATTAGCCGGCTCAATCAGCTTTATTGTGAAAATGTGACTTTTTTAAGATACTTTCTATCCAAGTTGTTGCAATACCATCTGGTTACCAAAAGAGGCAGATGAGATCAAAGATTAATAAGAAATCTTAAAATGAAATACTGGTTTTAATCACCAGCAGTTGAGTTGACTGATGAGCAAGTACAAATTGAAATGCAGAGTGAGACATTTAATTTCAGCACAGGGCTGCTGTAAATGGATTGGCCTCCATGAGAAAGCGAGGCATCATTACAGAACAACTGGAACGCTCACTTCACGGCTGGGCGAGGAAGTACTTGATTCATAGCCTCGCCGCCTGCTTTTCCCTTCAGGGGACGGCAGCTTGAGTCACATTGCCATCATGTCTCCTTACGCCTCCCTTTCTTCCCTCCGTCCTTCTATCCTTATGCAGAGGGACGGACTGAAAATGGGAGCAGGCAAAGCAGGCTTTGTATTAAAACTACAAAGTGCTGATTAGAATTCAGCAGCCCTGTCCCTCTGTTCATCCTGGGGCCCTGTTCTGTTTGAAAGCTGGAAATAAACATGAGGGGGGTCTCACTCCGTTGTTCATTAGCCAGACCAACCCCAGGTCACCCAGGACTGCTCCCTGGCCCCCAGACCACTGCTTGTAATTGAGGGCTGACGTGGATAAATAAATGATAGGAGTGAGGAGGGGGGTCGGGAAGAGAAGGAGTGGGTGACAGAATGGGTAATGGGTAATGAGGGTGCCCTCGCTGTCCTCCTCACCTGCGTGAACAACCTCAGTACTGCTGTAGACTCTCTGAGCAGCTTAGACGTTCATCAGCCATTACTGCACATTACTGCGACCTCTGAGTCACCACAGAGACTGTGAGACACTCTCTCTCTCTCTCTGTAACTGGCTCAGTCTTGATTCAGTTTTAAGTTGAACTGCGTATGATGGACAGGAGGCTAAAATCCATTTTTTGTCTTGAAATTCATTGTCTTGTTTTGTACGCCTCTCATTAACAAGCAAAGTTTCACAGCATAAAAGAGAATAACAGATGCAATGACGTGAATACGTGTGCCTCTGCAGGAACAGCATGTACTTTTCAGCTCAGACCCAGCACACTACAAAAGATGGCTAGCTAGTTAACTTTCCAAGCACTAACATATGTTATATGGCAGGCATTTTCAAAGACTGAGACTATGCCATAGATGTGCAGTAATCACTGGATTACATAAAACATAGAGTAGCCCACACGTGTACAGCAACACCTGACACGTGTCAGACGAGTGACACTGAGGAGTTAGTTTTCTAATGAGTTATTATGTAAACCTTTCTTCATCACACATTTTTTAATGTTTCTTTTTTTATTTCTGGTTGTTCTTCTTCACACACACTGGTTTACTGAAGGAAAGCTATCTCTGCTGTAGCTGTAAATAACCTTTGGTAACTGCTCTTCGCTTTGTTTATTCAGTAGGGTATTGTGTTTTTTTTAACTTGCTAACAAGGTACATTATTCTCTTGCTGTTGTCTGAAGCAGCCTTATTATCAGTTTGGCACATTTTTACCCCAGGTTATTCTCGTTTCTAGAATAGCTGATCTCTGAGATTCTTTTGTGCCCATTGGATTATGTATTGTGCATAAGTAGTTTCACAAAGCAGTGTTTGTAAGTGTTTTTTTTTTAATGTTGAGTTCCTTCTAACTTCTGTATTTAAACTCTTTCCACTCTGACTTTCTTCATGCTGAAGGCTAGCTTGGCTATGTGCTTTTATTTTCATCTCTCAACATCACACATCACTCAATGGCTTGACAGCATTCATATGTGTACATACATAGCTGTTTGGAAGAGATGAGCATTCTTCTCACCTTTCAGTACAATAGCCTGTCAAACAGCTCTAGGACAAGGTTTGAGGTAACAGCTCAGCAGTGAGTCTGTGACAAAGCTGTGTCCATGGGAGTGAGACCAGCTGGATGGTTCTGCTGCGGCACAGCGCCATCTCAATGACAAATCATCGATCATCCTCCATCTCCAGCTGAGGGTCCGCTCGTGGAAGACAGGGTCAAGCACGAAGACAGGTTTAGCCAAGACCCATCAAGAGCTGACAGAACCCACCATGTCGTGCATGTCAAAGGACTGCCGTGTGTAGAATCAAGGGTAGCCATAGTCCTTCTTGGTTACCCTCTTCCTTTTTGAAAAGAAAGACTGGGGGGTTTCTCACCCCGAGAAGATTTTCATATCTGATCTTGATTTCTTCTGGACCTAAACAAGCGTTACATACTAGTGTCTGTCTTTTATATGGAAATAAAAGACATGCATCGCCTTCTTTGATGCTCAAATCTCTTAAAGCTAATTTCACTATGGATATGGATTTTTCCGTTGCTGTTTTGCAGGGACATTATGGCATAAACAAGGACAGTCTTGACAACATAATTTATACACAGCATGCAATGGTGTCCACTACAGTTAATAAATTCTCAGAAGTGTTTTGATAATACAAGTATTGTCTCCATCCTAATGACGTCCTCACACTCGTGTTCATATTCAATTCAGCCTGTTTTGGTTAAGATACAGATATACTTTAAGTAGAGGAGCATTTTTAGCTTCACTCCTACAGCTGCAGCTACACACAGTGTGTAGCCAACAATCAAGTCTGTCCCCATTGGTGTCATTGTCAGAGAAAAGAATAAATGCTTCATCAGCTGGCCTTGGTGGACTTAAAAAGTTCTCACCTTTGCTAGTCTTGCTTGTCCTCTAGAAAACAAAACAAACCTGAAACATTGGTAACAAAATTGATTTTAATGCACTTTGATTTTTAATGCAGTGTCAGATTTCCGTAAAAAATCCCCAAAAATGTCCACTATAAAAATAATATATATTAATATTTAACCCCTTAAATGACTCTCGCAGACCTTTTGAACCCTTTCTGTAAGTCTGCAGACTATGCCTGAAGGAATTAGCCACATCCTATAGCGCGTGCGCGCACGCACGCACGCACGCACGCACACGCACACGCACGCACGCACTTTGAGGGTGCCCTGATTTAGCTTTGGAATACTGCAGGTGGATGTGTGCAGCTGGAAAGACATTGTGCCTCAATTAAAGTAACCACGACATGTAGCATTTAGAAGAACTGCAGAATGTGTGGTCTCCATTCATTTAGGACTAATGCAAGAACCTCTTGTACAATCACATTTGTGTCACGGAAAAGTGAATTTGTTTTGGTACAAATAAAATGTACGAGTGGTTCTGAACTGTTGTTTCCAATGACAGTACAGCATTTCTGTAATGGTTTGTTATTTGCTTAATACAACAGTTACAGCTTTGTTATGTTTTTGGATGCTGATGTCTGACAGCGGGACTTGGCGTAAGGTGCAATGAGAAATTGTTTGTGAATGAAACTTGCTCACATATAACAGGTAGTCTTAGTTGACAATTACTGGCGTTGATGAACATGAACAAGTGGTATTCATCAGGCTGAAAAAAGTGATTTCCGACAAGTTTGTCCAGTTAAAAGAGTTTGGAAAACTCATACGAAAAGAACCCACAGAAACACACAGACTATATACACCGGGAAGTGGGAGGGGATAACAAGACACAGGTGGAGACACTAACGAACAGAGTGGAGACACTAATAACCAGAGTGGAGACAGCTGGGGACAGGAAACTAGAAACAGACACAAGAGGGAACATACAGTTAACAAAATAAAACAGGAAGTACAAACACAAAACATCTAACGAACGGGACGGGACCTGATAGACACAACTCAAACGCTATCCTCTTCCTTTGTGTGCTGTTAAGGGAGCCGTTATTTCCCGGGAGATCGAGACCCGGAGGCAGACAGAACTGCACAGTGAAAGTGAGGATTATAGGGAACCAATCTAAATAAAGATGGTGTTATTATTTTATAGCCATTACATTGTGCTATCAACATTTACTTGTGATAAGTGATAAGTTAAAGCAAAAAAGTTTTCTATGGATACTTTTTTTTTTATTTTGTGTCTGAAGATGAGACTTTGATATACCTAGTTTGTTTGTCTACTGTTGAGTTTAATCATTTTGGTCAGAGGTGTTTCATCATGGTTATGCTTGGTTCAGTTTTAAATACTGCTTAGCTGACTGTACAGATTTACAAGATACTAAATTGTGTGTATATGAATCTGAATATATAGAGAATCTTCTTGTGTTAGAACATGTTAAATACTACCAATATAACAGTCCTCCAGTCCACATGGATAGTGTGAGTAACTCGGAGGTGTCTGCAGAAGGAAATAAGAGAAATTGAGACCTTTGGGGTGTCAGTGGTGGAAAAGAGAAGAAAATGGTTTAAAGGATGTGATAGAGGAGGGCAGAGAAGGAGTGAGGTAGCTATATACAAAGAGTGGAAAGACAAAGAGCAACTAATCTTTATAAATCTGCTATCTGCTCTTTGTACTCCAAGTAGTAGTGAGCAATCACTTTTGAGCGGGATTGGTTGAATGCAGGTTAACAGTCTGTGAAGAGAACAAAAGAGAAGGAACGCATTGCCTGAAATGCAATCTCGGAACCCATGAGCTACAACGATTTAGATTTGTATTAATCAAATTTCATTAAATCAAACATTTAAGAAAGAGCAACTTAGGAAAGAATAAAAGCTATCAAAAGAAAAAAGAGGGAAATCCTGCCAAGAGAGCCAAAGGTGAGGAAACTTTTGTGTTGTCTGCGTTGATCCATTTGGCAACTCGAAGCCAAACGAAGTGTGGGTAAAATGTGTCCTATGGAGTCTCTGGTCTCTTTTCATTAGACTGAAATGTTCTTTATATAGGTACAGAAGACTGTTCATACTGTTTTTTCATATTGTTTTTTATTCTATATTGCCCTTTCGTCTGCACTGTCCCTTTGCTGTTGTAGCGCTGTAAATTTCCCTGCTGTGGGATGAATAATTTATCAGAAAACACCCTGTCTGCCTCCCCCTCCTCTCCTTCCTGAGAACCTCCCCACTCGTCCGAGGGAGGCTCCTCACTGTCCTCACTGGAGCAGTCCAAGAAAGGAGGAGAAACAGTCCCAATCCTATTTCTTCCTAGAGGTGGGATGGTTCCAGTCGGTTGATCAGGGTGACGTTGGTGGAACTCCCTGATGAGCCGGGAATCAACGATGTGCCGCGCTGGAACCCATGACCTCTCTTCAGGGCCGTACCCCTCCCAGTCCACCAAGTACTGGAGGCCTCTTCCCCGGCGACAGGAACGGAGTAGGCGGTGGAGTGAATAGGTCAGACCGCCATCGATGAATCGAGGAGGTGGTGGGGGTGGAGCAGCCAGAACCAGCAGACTCTCCCGAACTGGATTGATCCTTGAGACATGGAATGTAGGGTGAATCCGCATGGCACAAGGTAGCCTGAGTCTCACTGCCACAGGGTTGATGGCTTTTAGTGCCTCAAATGGCCCGATAAACCTAGGCGCCAATTTCTTAGACTCCACCCGCAACGGAATATCCTTAGCGGATAGCCAGACCTTCTGCTCCACCTGGTAGACGGGCGCCTTGGTGCGGTGGCAGTTTGCCGAAGTGGCATAGTGGTCGGCTGAGTGGAGGAGGGTACTCGTGGCCTGGTCCCAGGTCTGGCGACACTGGTGCATGAAGGCCTGGACGGACGGACAGGACACCTCCTTCTCTAATGCCGGAAATAACGGAGGTTGGAACCTGTAGGCGCACTGAAATGGTGACAGACCTGTGGCAGAGCTGATTTGGGTATTGTGTGCATATTCCACCCACAAGAGTTGTCTTGACCAGGACGTGGGGTGCTTGGATACCATGCACCGCAGAGCTGTTTCCATTTCCTGGTTCTTTCTCTCAGTCTGCCCATTGGACTGGGGATGCAATCCAGATGAAAGGCTGACCGTGGCCCCAATGAGTGTGCAAAACTCCCTCCAGAACACAGAGGTAAATTGGGGACCACGATCGGAGACCACGTCGGTCCCCAGCCCATGGAGGCGAAAAACGTCGAGAAGCATGAGCTCTGCAGTCTCCTTGGCTGACGGGAGTTTGGGCAGAGGCACGAAATGAGCCATTTTACAAAACCGATCCACCACCGCCAGGATGGCCGTATGTCCATTTGACGGTGGCAGACGGGTAACAAAGTCCAGAGAGATATGTGACCAGGGACGATGGGGAACTGGCAGAGTCTGCAGGAGGCCAGCAGGGGCTCGACGGGAAGGCTTTTGCTGGTTGCAGACCGGGCATGCGTTGACAAATTCCCGTGTGTCCTCCTCCAGAGTGGCCCACCAGAATCTCTGCAGCAACGGTCCTTGAGTGCGTTGGATCCCTGGGTGGCAGGAGAGTTGTGAGCTATGAGCCCATAGCAGGACGTCGGATCGGAGGGCTTGGGGCACGAACAGCCGATTAGGCGGGCAGGTGCTAGGACCAGGCAGCCTTGACCCTCTCCTCTATCTCCCAGGTGAGTGGAGCGATCAATGAGGAAACCGGGAGGATGGTCTCAGGAACGCTGGTGACTCCCCCCCGGGGCCCCCCCCCCCCCCCCCCCCCAAACTGACGAGACAAGGAGTGCCGTTGACGTTCCGGGAACCAGGGCGGTAATAGAGAGAAGTTAAAGTGAGTGAAGAACAGACTCCATCTGGCTCGGTGGGAGTTTAATCTTCTGGTCGACCGGATATATTCAAAGTTCTTATGGTCAGTCCATACCAGACCTTGGTCCCTTCAAGCCAGTGACGTCACTCCTCTAACGCCAGTTTGAGCACCAGCAGTTCCCGGTTCCCCACATCATAATTCCTCTCTGCCGCGGTCAGCCGTCTGGAGAAGTAGGCACAGGGGTGAAGTTTCTGATCGTGAGCAGACCGCTGGGAAAGAATGGCTCCCGGCCCTATATCAGAGGCGTCGACCTCCATGACAAATTGTCCATCTGGGTCAGGTACTTGAAGAATGGGGGCGGAGGTGAGTCGGACTTTAAGTTCCTGAAACGCCTCTATCACCGAGGACGACCACCGGAACAAGACCTTTGAGGAGGTCAAAGCAGTTAGTGGGGCAGCCATCGGGCTATAGCCCCGGATGAATCTCCGGTAGAAGTTGGCGAACCCCAGGAAACGTTGCAGCTGTTGGCGAGAGTCCGGAATGGCCCATGAAGTGACTGCGGTCACCTTGGCAGGGTCCATTTGTACACTCCCCTGTCCCACAATATAACCCAGGAAGGAGACAGAGGAAGTGTGAAACTCGCATTTCTCCGTCTTAACAAACAGAGAATTCTCTTGGAGGCGCTGGAGGACCGCCCGCACATGATGAACGTGTTCCGTGTGGTTCTTGGAAAAAATTTGAATCTGCGGGTGAAGAGGAGGGATGGATAATCCATGCTGCCAGAGAGTCGGTAATATACGCCTCCATGGCCCCTCTCTCCGGCACGGACAGGGAGTACAGGCATCCTTTGGGAGGGGACGAGCCGGGGTGCAGGTCAATGGCGCAGTCGTATGGTCGGTGAGGAGGCAGGGATGTCGCCTTGGCCTTACTGAACACTTCCTGACAGTCCTGGTATTCAGTGGGCACGCCTGCCAGATCCGACGCCTGGCAGGAATCAGCAGAGCGTTGAGGAGCGGCGGCCTGCTTCAGACAAACCTGACGACAGAAGGGACTCCCCCCCACGATGGCCCCTGTCGTCCAGTCAATATTGGGGTTGTGGCGGCGAAGCCAGGGGTATCCCAGGATCAGGGGAATCTGGGGGAGACCGTAGAATGTGGAACTGAATGGTCTCGTGGTGGTTTCCGGACATGAGCACGTGAACGGGTAAAGTCTGATGAGTGACGGTATCTAGGAGATGACCATCCAGGGCGCTGGCAGGAACGGGGCAGAGCAGAGGAATCTGTTTAATGCCCAGCTGTAGGGCCAGGTCCTCATCAATGAGGCTGACGTCGGACCCAGAGTCAATGAAGACCGCTAGGGCCTCTGTGTTCTCAGGTAGTAGCAGCCGGACGTGGCTCAGTGGTCTTAAAGTGCGGGTCTTCTACTGGTGAGCCCTGCCTTTTACTGGACAGTAGGATATGAAATGGCCTGCCTGGCTGCAGTAAAGACACAGATTACCACAACGGCGGTGTTCGCGCTCCTCTGAGGTGAGACTGGTTCGGCCCACCTGCATGGGTTCGGGACCCCCTGGAGGTGGCTCTGCCGAGCCGCGCTAACCGCTGAACGAACCTGGAAACCGAGGAGGGAAGGAAATTCTCGTCTCCTCCCAGTCGTCTCTCTCGTCTCCTCGTCTGGATGTGCTGGTCCAACCGGGAAGTAAGTTCAATTAATCCATCCAGGGAAGCAAGCATATTGAAGGACACAAGTTCATCTTTGATATAGTCTGCTTACCCGTGAAGGTAAGCGTCACACTGAGCGGCTGAGTTCCAGTTGCTCATGCGCCCTCTGGTATGAAAATCAATGGCGTAATCAACAACAGTGCCGTTGCCTTGGCTCAAACCTAACAGTCCTCCGGTGGTGTCTGGGCCCAACAAAACTGGTCCGAACACTTTCCGCAATTCTGTGGAAAATGCTCAACACGACAAGCAAGCAGGGTGTCTGCTGCTCCCACTCAGCGGTTCCCGGGCTCTACCAGTCAGATAGTTAACAGTGTAAGCTACCTTAGCTCCCTCAGAGGCGAAGGACGACAGCTGCAGTGCGATCAAGATGGAACAATTTGTGAGAAAGGGATTACAGCCCTCTGGATCACCGCCGTAGCGCTCCGGAGTTCCTACCCGGGGCTCTGGTGCCAATCCAGGCAGGGTAGAGGAGATTGGTGGAAAAAGCACGGAAGGCGGCTCCGGAGCTGCTCGCTGAGCCAAGGTTGCTGTCATCTGCTACAACTGTGAGGCTACATAGGCAAATGCCTGCTCCTGAGAAGCAGCAGCCTGGCGTGCTTCGGTAGCCGAGGTGGCTATCGTTGCCTCGTGCATCCGGAGGGCTCCCCCAACCGTCTCGAGACGAGCCTCTGGTGTCGCCGGGGTGCGCTGGGTCCATAAGAAGAAAGAAGAAGAAAAAACGCTGGAGAGACTTGCATGACACAAATTTAAATAGGTGTTTGATTGGGAATTGGCTGCAGTCTGAGCCCAAGGTGAGGTGACAAGGTAGGAGTGGCTGGCAGGTGAGGTGAGGAGGAGCAGAACTGTGACACATACATACACACACACACGGACGCACGCACACGCACACACACACACACACACACACACACAGACACAGACACACAGACACAGACACATTCCGGAGTCAAACAGAAAGTGGATTTGAGTTGTGGTGACAGAGAGAGACTTGCATGAAATTCACCTTGGGGCTCCAACCTTTCTTCACAAAGGTAAAATATAGCTAATTAATTAATTTAGTCTAATCACAAACTTTGTTGCAGTGTGGGCCTTGATGTGAGCTACTGGAAGTGGAACGTGAGAGAACCTTTTTGGTGGGGACTCTCATTTCTTTTGCTGCAACTTGACTCTGGCAGCCTGTCGAAGATCGTCTTAAATAATAGAAAAATGACTGTCAGTGTCAACATTGTATAACAGTCAATTAACACCATTATCTTTTACCCCCAAATTAAATGACTGTGGGCGACAGCAGCAAAGCTGGAAGTGGTGACCATCTTATGTTAGAGAAATGAACCCCTCAGGGAAGAGAAATCAAGGTTTCATTGCAGCTTAATTTAAGACATTGAATGTTTTTTTTCCTCAAATCAATCTTTTCTTGTCACTTACAAAGCCTAAAGAATGGACACTTGACGGTCATAATTACTGTAATAAAGCTCATGTTATTGTTAATAAAAAACAAAGATGTCAGACTGTATTGATGTTGACAACTGTCACTGTCTAACGTTCAACACTTGAAAGGGATGTTTGTTAAAAAAAGGGATATATATATATATATTTATATATAACATATACGTATATTTATATATATTGTGTTAGAGGACAATATACATAGAACAATGGTAGAGAAATATTCACAGTGTTTAACTTCACCCAAATGAATTAATATCTTTGGCTCTGCGTAATGTCATAGGGAGTTAAATGACAGACAAGATGATAGATATCACAGATATTTAGCATACAAGAGCTGCTGAGTGGAGTGATAATACCCACATCTGTAGCTCCATGAAGATTTTGGCTTGTCTGGCTGACATCTCTCAATGGATGGCTGTACACCACTTGAAACTCAACCTTGACAAGACCGAACTGCTCTTCCTTCCGGGGAAGTACTCAGCCATCCAATACCTTACCATCAACATCGGCACCTCGATTGTTTCCCCGACTCGGACCGCAAAGAATCTGGGTATGACACTGGACGACCAACTGTCCTTCTCCACCAGCATCACTGCAACAGCCCGCTTCTGCAGATACACTCTCTACACCATCAGGAGGATTCGTCCTCTTCTGACTCAGAAGGCAACACAGGTTCTGGTCCAGGCCCTCGTTATCTCACGTCTTGACTACTGCAATTCCCTCCTGGCTGGACTCCCTACATGAGCCATCCAACCTCTACAGCTCATCCAGAATGCAGCAGCTCGACTGGTCTTTAACCTCCCCCAGTTCTCCCACACTACACCTTTCCTCCTCCCTTCACTGGTGACCAGTGGCTGCCCCAATCTGCTTCAAGACTCTGGTGCTGGCCTACCGTGCAGTGAATGGATCAGGTCCTTCCTACATCAGGCCATGGTCAAACCACACACCCGAGCTTGCTCACTTCACTCTGCATCGGCCAATCAGCTCACTGCGAGCGGGACCCAGAGACCCCTCAAACAACAATCATCTGTTTCCTGGCCAATAAATGGTGGAGTGAGCTACACATTGATGTCAGGTCAGCTGAAAGTCTTCACACCTTCCATCGCAGACTGAAAACCCAGCTGTTTCGACTGCACTTCGGTCAATAGAAAAATAAATTAAAAAAAGGAATTTGTACTCTTGCACTTGGTTGGCTTATTTGAAGCTATTGGTTGTCTTTGTTGCTCTTACTTTGGTTTGGCTTAATTTAAGCTATTGTTCTACACTTGTATGATTACACCTATTTGAAGCTGATGTACTCGCAAGATTCTCGCTGTTTAGAGTCGTATCCTCATGATTTTTTGCACTTATTGTAAGTCGCTTTGGACAAAAGTGTCAGCTAAATTAACTGTAATGTAATGTAATAACACTCTTAAAGAATGATGCTGGTGATTGTTCTTGGTGTCAACAAATCTAATTTGTAGTGTCAAACCAACAACGTATCCTGCTAATATTGTGTGTGAATCCAAAGACATGGAGCTCCATTGTTGTCCAAAAACTATTAAAACACATCAGTGAGCCACACCGTTGCACTGGGTGACATTTTACTTTATTGCCATGAACACACACACACTGTTTGTGTTGATACTACATGCATGCTAAAATAAACCAAACAAATGCACTATTTCTTCCTATTTGAGTGGCAATTGCTATCCACATTGACATAAGTATTGGTGTTAGATTATTAAGGCAGCACTACATCTTCACTGCATGCTGGCCTGTAACTCTCACATTTTCAGGCAAATTAGAAGAACTCCAAGTGTGCAATTTTATCCCAAAGTCACTGCTTCTTCTACAGTCGACTGACCTGTGACTCCTCTTGTATCTGCACCCAGGGTAGCACAAAGCAGGGGTCTAATTCAGCTAGCTAATCAAATATGTTCCTGTTGCTCATTAGAAGCCCTCATCTGCCATGCGGTGTGCAGCTGCTAACCTTTGAGACCGGCCTTGCGGGAGGGGCGCTCTCATTTGTATACAATGCATGTCAATAATAGTGTTAAAGGGCAACCAAACAGCTCTTGGGTGGTGGTGAGTGGAGGGGTTAGAAACAAGAAGCGTCATTATCTATAAGCGCTTTCCCTCCGTGGTGCAAATGAACCTCAAAATGTACGTGTCTCAGACATTCTGTCAAGTACAGGTTAAGCACTGCAACTTCCTGTTCAGTTCTCTATGGAGCAGCAGATGAACATTTTAAAGATTTTAATTGCTCTCCATTAATTACTCATCTACCTAAAGGTTTGTTTAAATTTACACTGGGCAAACACGTTTTTGTAAAATATATACTGTGAAAAGATATACTGAGAAAACCTTTAGGTTCAGAAAACATTCTGTGGCAAAACAGGCAAATACATTTTTTAGGAACAAAATGTATGAATTATCAGTAAATACAAATACAAAAATTTAAGCAGCCAGGAATGAGTCAATTCATCTAATAGTTGCCACGACATTTGACTTACAACCACAACTGTCAACCTGCCGGTGGAGCTAAAGGTAAAGTCAGGGGATCCACCAAGGTCATTAGCATTGCATCATGGATATTTGTACCAAATTTCCTAACACTCACACACTAACATCTGATAGTTGCTGAGATATTTTTCAGTCTGGACCAGAGTTGTGGACCAACTGACATTGCCACCCCTAGAGCTGCAATGCTAGTGTGGCTAAAAATGGTCATACAATCTTGATATTGAGGTTTAAGTCTTGTTGCATATCCAAAGTTGGAACTTTAATAACAATTTTTTACATTTCCAGCTTGACAGAGAGATGGCAAAGTATCCTTTAAAGGCACGATTCAAGCAATGTTTTCTTAAATGTATGTATGGAAAAAAACAAGCACAAATTTGATATAGCTGCAACCACGGATGCACATGCAGTGTTGTGCATGATTCACACTTTACAATAGCTAGCTTAAAGTTCAGTTAAAAAAGATTAAAATGAAGTAATTTGCATGAAACTATTCACGTTCATTTCTTCAGTTTTTTTCTTTTAAACTGGTCGGTTGTTGCTCGTCAAGTTTACTTTTGAGACTTTCTAGGCGGGGGTGTCTCTGCTCCTCTGATTACACCACAGTACCTGAGCGATATTTTACTGTCACGATAGTTAACGACACTCACGTTCATTAGTTGCAAACAGATACATTTAGTTCACCGTTCACCAAAATCATGTGCACGCTCAATGAAGCACGTCCCTGCACAGCACTGTGCACATGCATCCAGGCATTCATCCATACCACAAGCAGAAAACAACAATAGAGAAAGAAACATAAAGAAATACATTTCTCAGCAGATATTTTTTATAAGTTTACATCCTGAAACTAAACTCTTATTCTGTCTGCTTCGGACAGGTAAGGGTCCTATTCCCCCTGTTTGGAACCAACCCTTCAGATCACACATCACACAAAGTAAAGACTGATGCCTGGTAACACAGCATGCAATGCTTCACTTGGTTTCTTAGATATGTAACTCTGATGTAAATTCCAAATTGTTATTGCTTGACTCGTAAACGAAAAACTGATGTCATTAACACGCAACTCTTTAATGCATTGCTTTCCAACAATGATTAGTAATGAATGCTCTGAAACATGTAAAAGAATAGTGCGATGTTTGACTCAGAGGGTAACTTTACTTTCACAAGTCTGTCGTCAGTACACCAGCACTGTCCTTCATCAGCTCTATCTTCTGCAGAGGTATGTCTGCGAGGCTGTGTGTTGACATTAATGTTGGTCAGTGTGAGGGAGTGACAGCACCTTATAGGAGCTGTTTAGCATAGTGATTAGTCGTTGTCAGCGCGTGGCCGCGGCTCGTCGGAAACCACCCACTCCTGAAGAATAATGGTGAACTCCTGATATGAGCAGCGCAATGTCCGCAGTCCACTCAATTTCTTCCCCTGGGGCAGCCATAGTCTGTGATAGATTCTCAGGTCTCCACTGCTGTCTCATTACGAATTGCTCCCATAAATAGAGATGTGACACATCTGAGAAACAGTGGCCGTGCATTATGGCTCATTCACAGGACGGGGGGTTTAAATCAACCCGAAGGAACCAGGAAACAGGGACATAACTCAGCCTACATATGTGACATCCATTGGGAGGTCAGCAAGGAAGTGAAGAGGATAAAAGAGAAGCTATTGTATGTGGAGCATAGAAGTATTTTTTGTATGCTGGATAGATCAGAATTCCTTATTCACTCTGGTGGTGAGTTGCAGCATGAAGGGGCTGGTCATCAACATGAGGGCGTCCTTCAGACTTCTGTTGCTGACATGGATAACTAAGTGAGCCTTCTATGATCAGAAAACAACCAGTTGTAGAAAATACCAACCACATAAGTCACTGCCTAAAATTCAAACTGACTCAATCTAAAGTCAAATGATGCAATTATTACAGCCAGCAAACAATTGCCTTCTAACTGTCTGTTGTTGGTGCTGGGAAATGTTCACTGAACAGAGGTGGATGAGAGCGGAATGTGCAATGTTTCTGAATAACCAAAATAATTATCTTTAAGATGCTTAAACACTCTGTAGAGGGGAGAGGAACTGCAGTGTCCATTAATTCTCAGCCCCTTTACATTACAAGTTATCATTTGATCCATTGTTTGATTAAGATTCTGATAAGTATCGCTTTAAAAACTATGATTGATTAAATTGATTTATGGGTATTCTTTTTATGGTAACATCCTATTTGCACAGTGACATATATATACAAGTATATATAAAAAAAGTAGTTAGCCATATTTAAAAGAGTAAAGACTAACTTATCACCCAAACTGTCCTTTGTAAACACCTTTCACAGTTTATAGACTGCCTGGTTCAGATTTGAACCGCTTTAGTTATGAATGCTCAAAGTTTTCATCCAATGAGACATTATTAGTGACAATTCTGAACTTTTCAGTTTTACCAGCTAATAGAGTGGTTTAGAAAATATAAATAGTCTGTTTGTTTGTTTTCAACCTGTCTGATAGTCCGAACGCTCGTTTCCTCTCCCATTGACCATTGCTATAGCAATGTTACCATGTTTCCAGATCTTAACAGTTGTTTTGGTTAGTACCGTATTTTCCGGA
>CALSBV010012161.1:550589-572696 GCA_943590825.1 Bovichtus diacanthus
ATATATTGTAGATAACTGTAATGGCTATTGTTACGAGTGAAAAAGGAGTTGGTTGTCAAGGTTGAGGTAAAGGGAAGGACCCAAATGCAGAAGCAGGCTTAGCGTTAACAAAAAGAAAGCTTTATTTAAACAAAAGAGTACAAAAGTAAAAAGCAAAAACACAAACCGGGAGGGCACGAGGGGACACGAGAGAAACAGCAGGATACACAGCATGGGCGACACACCAGGAACAGGGAAGACGTAGGAGACAGGGAAGACGTAGGAGACAAGGAATATATATATATATATATATATATATATATTTCTAACAAATAATTTCAGAGATCACTTAAATCAACATTTTAACTAGTACAAATGTAATTTTGACCGCTATGAAAACTAAAGTGCTGCTAGTCAGTCCCACTGATTAAATATTAAAACGTCTTGCCATATGGTCAGTCCTCGGCCCAGGACAGAAGGGCTCTGCAGCAAGTTATAAAACCGTCCAGAACATCATTGGTACCAATCTACAGAGCAAAAGGTGTTAGAAGAGGAACCTGCGAAGAGCCCAAAGGATTTTTAAGAACAACAACCCCCCACTGCTGTACCACCAGACTACAGAGCACCTTCTTTCCTCAGGCTGTGAGAGTCCTCAACTCATCCTCCACACTACACCACAGTAGTTTGTTTTCCCTTTCTTTAGTTTTTCTTATGTAGCAACATGGAATTATAACTGCATTCCGCACTGTCTTGTAAAATGACAATAAATGATCGATGTAAAAGTGACAGATCTTTTTAACAAGAGTTGGTGGAGACCAAAACAGAACAAAAAGGAGAGTGAGAGAGATGAATCAGAATCAGAAATCCTTTATTACACAGCAGGGAAATGTACATGGTCACAGGAGAAAGGTAAAAAGAATGCAATAAAAATACGTGAACACTAAAATTAAGTAAAGTGCAAATGCAGTAATACCGGGCTAAAAATAACAATAATGACAATAGATGAGTAAGTAAGGAAATATTGCACCTAGCAGTATCATTTCACCATCTGAATAGGTGAGTGTGTGGTGGTCTACCAGGGGCCGTGGTGGTCGTACAGTGTGACTGCTGCAGGAAGGAACTGCGGTATCTCTCCGTGTGAAAATTCCAAACTAATGATAAAGTTGATTTGTGTAAATAAGTGTTGGTCACATGTTTGCCATAACAATTTCATAAGGTGATAAAATGCCAATGTTGTATTACAGCTTGTTCTGATGCACCAAAGTGGCAGGAAAAAAAATATTAATGCATAACTAAGTGTTTATGAGTTACTTACACAAAGCTAAATACAGGCTTACTATATTTTAATCATTTAATTTCTGTTTGACAAAAATTATCAATGTTTTCAAAACAGCTTCTCGTTTAGTTCCTCAGTGTGGGATCGCCACAAAACATTAACACAAAAAAAGGGTTACATTTTCTAAAAGCTGCATATTAAACAGGATTTTTTTTTCTTTTCAAATGTGATTCAACAACACTTGGAGATGCAGTTTGCAAAGCATTTCAGCAACAAATATCTATTCTGTGTATCTATTTGACACTATAACGGAAACATTTTAGACTGAATTTAATTAATTTTGATAGAAGTACCCCAATTAGTGGATTTGCATTGTACTTTTGTGTTGGTTCAAGTTTGGTGAACCCTGATATAAATGTGCACATTTGATCAACTGCAAACCATCTTGAGAGCGCTGACCTTCAGGGAAACGGAGACCTGGAGAGTCCAAAATGGAGAAAGCTATTGTAGTAGCCGTACAACACCATGGACATGTTTATAATCCTGCCCTGACTGTTTTATGCAACTGTTTCATTAACAGTTTTGTTGATATCAGACTTTCATCAGGAGGACACAAACAGTATGCCAAATGAATGCCAATGTTTCTCTGTGTCTATTGGATGTATTAAGAGGCAATCAAAGCTTCATCTAGTGCACAGGTGTCAAACTCAAGGCCTGCGGGCCCGCATATCAATTTAGGTTCTCAATACATTTTGGCCCACCTTGATGTAGCTAAAGAAAAACTCATGAACTTGCAGAAAAGATGTCAGATGGCTGTCAATCTGTGTGAGTAAATATCATGCCAACAATGTTGAGTCATATTTAGCTCTGTGAAATAGGCTGCATGTGAGTTCTGCTTTACTGCAAAGTTTATTTGTAATTTTTCATTTTCTTTTATTTAGGACCTTTTTGCAGACGATTGCATGTCAGAAGGCTTTTTTATTAAATGTCCCATACAATCATTGGCTTGTCATACTCAGGTTGTGAAACAGGTTATTGTGAGGTGGCTGTATGTTAGCCTACTTGTAATGTAATCAGAATGCATTAGTTTGCTTGACTAAATGCTATAAGGGCTAAGCTTTTTTGGTTGACTTTCTAGGGCTCTATGTAGACCAAATTGTATGTGAGAAAGCTATATGGTTCATGCAACAATATATTCCAAGATTATTTTTTTCCCAATTTAATAAAAGCCTGTCAATAAACTATGTATGTCTGAGCATTGATGCGATCCTCATTTTCCAGTTTGCCCCTGAGTGGAATTGAGTTTGACTTACCTTATATAGTGATAATATGTCAATGTTCTTTTTTGACAGCTTCTGCTGCCTACATGTGGCCAAAAAGACGGAAAATCAATAAATGCAGCTGTAATTCTCAGTCAACAGTTCATGGTATATCTGGAGAATCCACAGAATCATGGGTAGGTCTTGTATAGTGTTCTTTTTAGACCTTTTTCATAAAAACACAGCACCCTGCTGGGTCTGAATATGGCGCTATGAGAGTGGTGACAGTGAACCAGAACAGTAAAGTTGGGGGCCGGACAGATAAACAATGAGCTGAAAGTCACTATGAAGCTCCGTAAAGGTGAGGGGAGCTGCAGCTTCAGCTGATAATTCTATGAAGGTTCATCATTGTGAGCAAACACTTACATTGTCAATTCATACAATTTTATAAAAAATATTGATTGATTTGATTAACATGCTACAATAAAAACAATTCAGATAACTTAACAATTAAAACATGTAAAAAAATATTCTGTAGATCTAAAGTAACCATTTATTGAATTAAAATAATGCAAATGAGTAATGGCAATCTCTCTTAGACCGATTAATATTTTCCGAAAAAGATGAGAGGGGGTAAGTGAGGTTTAAGAGTGACGGGGACACGTTTGTGGTGTCAGTTGGTGCACACTATCAGCAACTGAGGTGTTTAAATATAAACTTGTCCTGAAGCCGACAGATGGCTGTTGTGGGCTCAGCTGTAATGCTTTGGGGACAAAATGCCTTTATATGCAACAGGACATTCTAACAACAACAGACTGGCTGCTCTCACCATCTCTTGCATGAAACATCCACTTTTTCTGCTACGTTGTTTGGAAAGAAGTCAGCCAGACACAACAAAGTCCTGAGTCATTGGCATTTGACTTTTACATGCAGCAGGTAAGTGAAATGTGGTATCGTAACCTGAGGGTCAAATATTAGATATTGTTTAATATGGTAATCATTGCAGTGACGAAGTCCCTCCCACAGACATGCCAATCACATGCAACGTCATGCTAATACCAAAATGGGAAAACAAGCTGTGCGTGTTTTACCATCGACCTAATGTGACACATGTATATGAAGCTGTTAGAAATCCAAAAGAAGGCGCGTCCTGTGCTCTAATATATTGAGCAGACCGAAATACAAAATCTCCCATAAATCCTTTCTCCTTCTCTGTGTCACACACACACATGCGCGTACACACACACTTGCACTGTCAATCACTCAGGCATTTTTACATTTAAACTAGGTCTGTTAAAGCTATACACCCACCTAAATTCCCCAAAGCCCATTCTTACTCTTTCCATTATTTATCAGCTCTTTGACAGGAATGCTAGAGCGGATTTCTGTTCTGTTTTAAGATGACGCACAAATGGAAAGGGACAGTTCCTTCACAAGGTCAGAGGAAAGGTAATACAAAACTGGACTCACCTGAATGTAGAGATTCCTTCTGGTTATACTAGTTTCTGGGTTTGTCTGCTGGGATGTAAATTGAGCACCAACAGTAGTAAATAAATTGATGTGCTCCAAGCTGCTAGTTCAACAAGGATTATTTTGTTCATTTTGTGTGTTGGACAGATCAGTACAGAGGCATTAAAAATCGTCTTATTTCTGTATGTTGCACTTACATTGGTTTCGCTTATTGAAGCTATTGTACTGCACTTATATGGTTTCACCTATTTGAAGCTAATGTACTTGCAAGATCCTCATGATTGTTTGCACTTATTTTAAGTTGCTTTGGACAAAAGCGCCAGCTAAATGTAAAGTAATGATGTACTGTCCATGTCTCCATGAAGCTGCACTGATCAATATTTTTTAATATAAAATTAAAACCCCTTAAGGCAATTTTATGATTTGTGTTATTTGGCAAAATTAATTAAATTGTATTATGTTTGTATAAAATATTAAATAGCTTGCTGTCCAAGTGTCATGATTCACCTTAAACCAGCCTTTTAGTTCCTCTAATTCTAACTAAAAAAAATTTGAAGGAAGACAAACAATGACCTAAAGGGAGGGCTTTGCATGATGACAACAACTTGCACCACTGTACAAAACTGAATATCAAATTAAAAAGTTTAAGTGGGAGCCTTTTTTAAATAATTAGTTTAGTTAGTTTTTACTGCAGAGGAGCTTGTGAATTTCACCAAGGGATCAATAAAGTTTTATCATAATACACGATAAATTAATTGTTGATAATCAAATAAATGTAGTGGAGAAAAAAGTAAACTTTTTACCTCGGAATTGTAGTGGAGTATACGCATGAAATGGAAATACTCACGTAAAGTCCAAGTAAATAAATTTTGTACTTAAATACAATACTTTACTTATACAATACAAGATAGATGGAAGATGGAAAGAAATGGATTGACATTGACTATTGATTAAATATTAATTTAAAATGTTGATTAGCTGGGCGTACTGGGCAATATGTATGCATATCTCTCAGGAAATGATAAACATCAAGTAGCCTATTCAGCTCTTATTTTATATATGAAAATGTATAAAAGGAAATCTGGGGGAGCCACATCGCTGTTTAGGTTTTATCTTATTATTCTGAGACATAAAGCTGCAGCAAAATAGGCTTATGTTTCATTGTAAATGGACTGCATTGATGTAGTGCTTTTGCAATCTTAGTGATCACTCAAAGTGCTTTATAACACATCAGCATTCACCCATTCACACACATTCATACAGAGTCAGAGGCTACTGTACAAGGTGCCACATGCTCAGAGATAACCATTCACACACACTCACACACTGTGGCCATTGGGAGCAATTTGGGGTTCAGTATCTTGCCCAAGGACACTTCAACATGCTGTCTGCAGAGGCCGGGGATTGAACCACTGACCCTCTGACTGGTGAACGACCTCCACCTCCTGAGCTACAGCCGCCCATTGTATAGTCAAAGCTAATTGTATAATTGTGTGAGGACAAAACTAATTACCAGGCAACATTTTATATTTTCTACAATTCCTTATTTATGTTATTTATTCTCTCATCTTAAGATTCTATAGAAACTATTATGTTCAATGAATATTCTTTGTTTAAACCTAATTCTGTTCTGTTGCATAGGTGCACTTTGTCTACAGTTGTCCTCTCCACTTAAGTCATTAATTGTTGAATTCAATTAACAGAAACATGCCAGGCTAAAAGCTGCTAACTGTTCATATTGTTAATATATTTTCAGGCGAGAAAGTAACGATTTAGATTTCCAATATGTGGTCAGTTTATCTAACTAGCGCCTGTTTGTCTCAGAGATCTGACGGAGCCACTGACAGGCAGCCAGTCTGGCTTGAGGTTACTTCAGTAAGACAGCCTACTGGTAAAATCATACCTATTCGTTCATTTAGTAGTTAGTATACAGAACATACAGATTGAGTATGGAGTATGCTAGTATGCACTTTTTAACACAGCCTGGGCCTAACCCTAACAATCTGAGGAAGGAATGTTGCCTTTAGAGGCCAGGTTCAACCAGAAAGTGGCAAAGCCTCACTAAACAGCAGGTGCAGCAGGCTTGGTGAAACAGTGCATAGCCTACTCGGAGGGCTGGAACACGCTAGAACTATAGAGTCACAACGGCTCTCCAAGCTTTTTTATTTTTTTTCTGTACTTTTCAATTTACTACCCCAAGATTTTAGCTTGACCGCTAATGGGAGAATACCCACTCTTTGTATCACAACTATCTACACACCATCCACCAGAGATGGAAAGAGTACTAGAATGTCATACTCGTGTAAAAGTACTGTTACTTTAAAGAAACTTTACAAAAGTAAAAGTAGGCTACTGTTGTAAATTATTTAGTGGAAGTGGAACTTCACATGAAAGATTTCTGTGAATTTACTTTCCCCTTACATTCATTACCTATATTAGTTTCTCCAGGCTTTAGTCCTGATAGCTTCACATCACAGCTGCTTGTCAAGCTGCAGATGGGGGAAGCTTCATGTCACAGGAAGGAGGTGGAGGTGGAGGTGGAGGTGGAGGTCCACCAGTCAGAGGGTCAGTGGTTCAATCTGCAGTCAGCATGTCAAAGTGTCCTTGGCCAAGATATTGAACCCCAAATTGATCCCAATGGCCAACAGTGTGTGTGAATGGTTTTCACTGACAAGCTCTGACTCTGTATGTGTGTGAATGGGTGAATACTGATGTGTTCTAAAGTGCTTTGAGTGATCATGAAGATTTGGAAAAGCACTACATCAATGCAGTCCATTTAAGTGACATCTGCATTGCTGCAAAGGGGCAGGAGGGTCACTCCTGGCCAATAATTCCTTGGTTAGTCATCTCAGTGACACTGAGCAAACTGGCTAGGTTTGTGTGCTTCCACCAATTAGCACTGCCCCTTTTCACAGCCCTCCTCCTTGAAGAAACACAGAGAGACACAAATAAAAACAAACTCCACAATATCCCTATAATAATGCGCCATCCCAGTCTTTTCCACTCCTCTCAGAGCATATTGGGTTTCTTTGTAGTGAAATCTTTCCCCTAAGTGCTCTTTTCGCCTTATAGTCCATCTGTTTGCTCTGAGAGGCAAACCTATTTTAAATCGTTGCCTCTTGTCAGAAAAAGTTAGTGTTCGATGCCCAACGCTCGCCAGCAGCGCCGTCCAGCTCCACTGTTTGTTTCTGGAAGTGACAGAGAGTGTTTTGTTGTTTTATTAGTGCTGGTGAAGAGGGAATCTAGCATCTGTGTCAGACTCCTGGCCCAGGTGTCAGTCAGACACATAAAGCATGCACCTGCCTGCCCAGGGAACCTCTGAAAGCAGGCTAAACGAGAGAGGCAGGAAAGCAACAAATAGAGTGTTTTATCCCAGCCACTGTGGTGTCCCAGTGGTTGGCACATGTTTTGTGTTGTGCCATAAAAACCTGTTGCCTTTTATTTAGCAGAGAGGCTTGTGGGACGGAGAAGTGGTGACAGTAAACGAGCATGTCTGATGAAGTCTGACAGCTGCCAACAGAGATGGAGGTCTCTGCCTCAAAGGCTCGCACAGGGCTTACCTTTGATTCAGAGCTCTAATTTGTATGTTCTGTGAAATGTCACCTAGTTTAAAAGGCACTTCACAGACTGGAGTGCCTTTTAAAGAGGTAATCAAATTAAATCAAGTCTTGTTTCTTTTTAGTGGTCTGGTTTTTCCAGATATTTAAGTCAATATTTGTTCTGTTTTTAAGTTTTTAGTAAATCATTAAGCAAAAGAAAGGACGGGCTGAGTCAAATCTGAAATTCTAAAAAATGTTCATCATAAAGAAACAAACAGTTTATGGAGCTGTGTAAGCATGTCAAGGACTCTCTCTGACAAAGCTGAAGCTCTGTATTTACCAGTCAATATACATCCCAACCCTCAGCGATGGTTGTGAGCTCTGGGTGGTGATGGACATGTGCAACCAAGAAGAGTTTAGTTCGCTGGGTGGCTGGGCACACCCATGGGGACCGTGCGAGAGTGAGGACATCTGGAAGGAGGTCAGATTAGAAGACTGTTCCATCGCAATGTCAGGAAGCCGATAAAGTGTTTTGGGCATCTGACCAAGAGGCCCCCTTATGGAGGTCCAGCAGCGAGGAGACTCTGCAGCAGACGGCGCTTTAGGGATTATATATTCCATTAGATCCCGGGACCACTCACTCACTCACTCTAACACAAAGCACATGAACACATCATATAAATGCAAAATATAAACAAACAGAGCACACACATTAAAACTATTTGCAAATAATTTTAATTATAAATAAAAATCTAAAATCCTCAAGCCCCTGAAAACAGGAAATCATCAGATTTGATTGACAACCCACCGACTGTCATCAGATTCTGATTCAAATGTTGTTTGATGTGTTTCAAATGGCGTATGTGACATCAGCTTTTCCAGTTGAGACAGGAAGAAGAGGACAGATAAAAACAAAACTCCTGTGAAATACCCCAAATTATAGTGTGTTCATGAAAGATCTCATCACTTATAGTGAGCAACTGATTTAGAGCTAAATGTTTGTAGGGCCTTTAGAGTGGCCCTTTCCTCAGAGAGTTTAGCTTAGTTTGAAATATTTTTTTTATATATCTGTTAGATTGGGGTAGGACATGAACCCGAGGGAAAAACTCTGGGTGTAAGGGATTGGAGCTGTCCCACTGAATGACATTGATACTGCAAAAATTGTTTGGCCATATACGTTTTGTAGGAAAGCTGGTTTTCAATTGTACATTCATGAGTCAAAAAATCAACAATGTTTCCCTCACAGTTCTTGAGCTGCTACCAGCAGATAATGTAGGAAAACAAATTGAAATTGTTGTGAGCAAACATTTTGTAGATATGTTCAGTGTGAACATTTTGCAACTCTGCAGATACATTCATACAAACATGTTTTGTTGAAAATGAAAGTCAGGTAGCTTCAGGTCACTATAAATGTATCAGAATCAGAATCAGAAAACCTTTATTCGTCCCACAGCGGGGAAATTTACAGCGGGGAAATTTACAGCGCTACAACAGCAAAGGGACAGTGCAGATAAAAGGTTAAGTACAAATGTATAAGTACAAAATATAAGTACAAAAAACACAACAACCGTGTTAAGTAAGTAGCAGGTTAACATAATACAGTAAGTGAACAAGTGAGAGTAATACTCTAGCAGCCAGTGGTAACAATAATACATAGTAAAAAGAGATATATTGCACATACGTATTGCACGTGATTGTATTGCACAGTAAGGTAAGTAAGTAAGCACAGTAAGAATAGTAATAAATAGTAACGGGGTGTATTGCACATGAGTGGAGGAACAGTGGTGTTACAGCCGCATTGAGTGTGTGGTGGTCTACCAGGGGCCGTGGTGATTGTACAGTCTGACTGCTGCAGGAAGGAAGGACCTGCGGTATCTCTCCGTGTGACACCGCGGGTGAAGCAGCCTGTCACTGATGGAGCTGTTCAGTGCGGACAAAGTGTCCTGGAGGGGGTGGGACATGTTGTCCAACAGGGATGACAGCTTGGCCATCATTCTCCTGTCTCCCACCACCTCCACAGTGTCCAGAGGGCTCCCCAAGACAGAGCTGGCCTTCTTTACCAGTTTGTTAAGTCTCTTCCTGTCAGCAGCAGAGATGCCGCTGCCCCAGCAGACCACTCCATAAAAGATGGCTGAAGCCACCACAGAGTCAAAAAAGGTCCTCAGGAGTGCCTCCTGCACTTCAAACGACCTCAGTCTCCTCAGCAGATAGAGTCGGCTCTGTCCTTTCTTGTACAGAGTCTGACCAGTCCAGTTTATTGTTCAGGTGAACACCCAGATACTTGTAAGATTTTACAATCTCAATGTCCGTTCCCTGGATGTTCACTGGTGAGGGTGGAGAGTGTTTGCGCCTTCTGAAGTCCACCACCAGCTCCTTGGTCTTCCCTGAATTGAGCTGGAGGTGGTTCTTCTGGCACCAGAGAGCAAAATCCTGAGTAAGTTCCCTGTACTCCTTGTCGTCCCCATCCGAGATGAGGCCAACAATAGCAGAGTCGTCGGAGAACTTCTGCAGGTGACGTTTTGCTGTATTGTGTGTGAAGTCTGCGGTGTAGAGGGTAAAGAGAAACGGTGCCAGAACCGTTCCCTGGGGGGCCCCCGTGCTGCTGACAATTGTGTCTGACTGACACTCCCGGGTCCTCACGTACTGTGGGCGATTGGTGAGGTAGTCCAGGATCCAGGTGGTGAGGTGGTGGTCCACCCCTGAGCGCTGTAGCTTGTCTCCCAGAAGCAGGGGCTGGATGGTGTTGAAGGCACTGGAGAAATCAAAGAACATGATTCTCACAGTGTTCCCAGCCCTCTCCAGGTGAGAGAGAGATCTCTGTATGAGGTAGATGACATCATCCACCCCAGTGCCAGGCTGATAGGCGAACTGTAGCGGGTCCATCGATGGTCTCACAAGGGGCCGAAGATATAGGGTGGGTGGGTAGGGTGACTGGTAGCTATGGGTTGAGGTAGGAGGGTGGGTGGAGATGGCGATGGGGGAGGTAACAGGGTCGTATCCCGGTAATACAGACAGCGGGGGTTGCAGCAGGTGGGAATGGGCCGGGGGAGGGGTGCCTGACTGATCAAATCTGTTGAAGAAAATGTTCAAGTCATTCACCCACTTTATGTCCCCCTTGGGCTGCTGGGAGTCTGGTTCTTTGAACCCAGAGATGGTTTTTAGGCCTCTCCAGACTCCGCTGACATCCCTCTGCTGCAGTTGCTCCTCCATCTTTTTCCTGTAGCTGTTCTTACCCTCCCTGATCTTCTACCTCAGCTCCTCAGTCCTTATTGCCTGACCTAAAAGCCCTCTTTTTGTCTTTGAGCAGAGCCTTTATGTCAGGATTAATCCAGGGTTTGTTGTTGGCAAAGCATCGTACAGTCCTGGTGGGTACGACGTTCTCCACACAGAAGTTTATATAGTCCGTAATACAGTCCGTGAGGCTGTTAATGTCCTCCCCATGAGGGTCTACGAGCACATCCCACGCAGTAGTCTCGAAACAGTCTTTTAGGGCCTCTTCAGACTCCTCAGACCATCTCTTCACAGTGCGTGTGCTCACCGGCTGCCTGTACACAAGAGGTTTGTACACAGGCAGGAGGTGTACAAGGTTGTGGTCGGATCTTCCCAGGGGAGGTAGAGGTGATGAGCTGTATGCCTCCTTGGTGTTGGCATACAGTAAATCCAGTGTTTTATTGTCTCTGGTGGAGCAGGTGACATACTGGGTGAATGTGGGCAGAGTGGCAGAGAGAGAGGCATGGTTAAAGTATATTCTGTTACAAATTGTTGTTCATAAACCTAAATGTAGGAGATGGGGTTTGTCTACGTTTCTTGGCTTTGCCTGCCATCACTGCTGCATCCAAGATAAGCAGCGGAAAATAAAAGGAAGGATAGATTTAATTGTATCATCAGAAACTCAAAAGTTAAATCAGAATAGTTAAACCAAGGTAGGAGAATGTGTGGCATGAAGACCAAGTCAAGTCAATGAATATAGCCCGATATCACAAATTTGCCTCGGGGGGCTTTAAAATCTGTATCGCTTAAGACACCCTTCGTCCTTTGACCCTTGTTTCAGATAAAGGAAAACTGAAAAAAACTTTAACAGGGCAAAAATGAAGAAACCTCAAGAAGAGCAACTAAGGAGGGATCCCTCTCTCAGGACAGAGAAACAATACATGTTGGTAGTAAAATGATAGTTTTCACCATTACAGTTACCAAATTATAGATAGATAGTAAACATATATGAATAATGTGTTGTGTTCCTCACAGTATGGATATCAAGCTATTGGACTCCATTTCCCATGATCCTTTGTGTGAAGACCCTCCCTCACTTCCTGCAACCTGACGTTACTTTCCGCACCTAGGTGTGAAAAGCTCCGCTGATTAAAATCCAAAACACAGCCATGTGTTTCTCTCTTTCTGCTCTGCTCTCTCCCTCCATGGTCCTCCGTGCCACGGTGCCCCCGTCCAGCAGAATGCACGCCGCCGCAGCCCACAGGCCGCAGGCCGCAGCGGGCTCTCTGATCACTGCACTCTTTGATTAACGGCAGAGGACGCGAGCACCTGTCCAAAGTAAACACGTTTAGTATCCGCGGCTCTCCTCAGCAGGCTAGCTTTTACAATAGGAGCTAACTGTATTGTCGTGTTCAAAATTTTCGAGAAAAGGAATAAGGACTTCTGGTCGAATGAGGTTATAGTAAAGTTGTTTTATTTTGTATAAAGTTGTGATGAGAGTATATCTCGGCCGAGGTTTCCGAAAGCCGCAGTCCACAGTCCACAAAGCAGAGCAATGTAGTTAGCTGTCTCTCGCTTCTTCCAGAACCCTGAACTCAGGGTTGTACAGAGTTTTATACATTTTCAGTGAGAGGCGTTGCCTCTCATTTAATTGTTAGTTAGCATATGCAAATAGGTATATAGGTTCTTCTTTGTTGGTTTCTGGTTGGTGCACATGCGTTTCCACGCCTCTTGGCAACACGAGTCCCTCCTTTGGCAGTAGGCGCATCATGCTGTTGTAACCCTGAGTTGTAGCTTTGTCTTGTAACTTCCGCCCTATTCACAGCATGACTATGCGCACCTTTTTATACAACAGTTTCTACTAGTACTTTTCTTGTCATTTCGTTACATGAGTTCACACATAGGCGCCCTAGCGGCTAAAAAAGATATATGAGACTAAAAACATTTCCTTCAGTGTATTAGCTATAATGCACATTTCTGTAAACTTTCAATGTCTGCATGTTTCAGACCTTTTTATTAACAGCAGCATTTCATTCACAGTTTTAGGTATAAACAAAACTCATTAACACTGGTTCTTCAGTGAACATAAGTAAAAACAAACTAGATGAAAATCATCACACTCTACAGTATTCTGCAGGATTATGAACAGAGTGACCGGTCTCCTCCGACCTGCTCACAGCTGATCGAGCTGTGACGGCAGCCGCATCAACTCTTCATCTCAAAGGATTCTCCAGCTAAGCTAAAACAGTTCAGTAGCCGTTGTATTCATGAACTGAACCTCCACTAGACATAGTGTATTATTTAGTATGCATTAACTTTACAAGGCTATGTGAGAATAGAACTGCGACACTGTTGTAAATGTATGTACGTGTGTTGGCTTTATTGTTAGCTGTATTGTGTGTTATGTTGTATTGAGCTAATGGGTAAGATTTGGTTGTTTCACCAGGGGATGTGTTTGTATTGTAATAATGTATAGTTAACAATTATATTAAATATAATAATTCATAATTATGTTTTGATAATTATTCATTCCTTCTGATATCCATTTTAATCTCCCTTTGAGCTAATGCACTTACTTCATTGTAGTGCTAGTTATTATCAACCCCTATATATGATTTTATGAATATTAATTGTCTTATTAATTATCATTAATATGTGTTAATAACCAGACTTGCTAATACCAGAACACCAACTTAACGGTGACACTAGTGTGAGGCATAGCAGTGGTCCAACAAATGGATCCAGAAGGACATTGTGCAACTTCAGATGTCGCCATAAAGATCTTAGCCACACAACGACCTCCTCTCTTGAAGGACAGACTACAAGCAAGAAGCAACTTATTTGTAACTCTGGGGACAGACTGAGCCCTGTATTCTGAAGGTGGTGAGCACAGATGGAATATAAGGTTTAAGGAGATTATGCAGATATGAATGATTTATTTGGAGTTTTAGTTACTAACACGTGGCAGGCCTGACAGCAAAGAGTTACAATCATCAAGTCTGGATGACACATAGGCGTGAATTAGGATCTCTGCATCATGTTGTATAGGTGGATAAAGGCTGTGGATGTGCTGATGAAAAGAGAGGGTAGGATCAAGCATAGCACCAGAACTCTAAGAGATCACACAGTTGCCAAGAGTTACTGTTACTTGATCAAACTGGAGCGTATGTAGAGCCGAGCCACTGACCAACATCTCAGTTTTTTCAAAAAGTAAGAGCATGAAATGACTTCTAATGTAATCAGTTGACAATGGTCCTGAGTAGCATCAACGTAACAGGAGAAATTAATTCCAAAACTGCAAATAATTTGGTCAAAAAGTAAAACAAAGAGCAAAAGACAGAGGGACAAGAACAAAGCCCATAGGTACTCCATATTTGATATCATAAAATATTGTATTATTATATTATTTATGAGATAAAACTCTTTCTTTTAGGATATTTTTAAAAGGATGGACGTTTACTGGCCGATAATTATTTAGAGACGCTGAATCAAAATGTGTTTTTTTTTTAAGAAGAAGTATTTAAACCACAGTTGTCTTAAGTGCCGTGAGATAGCCTTGTAGTTCTAAGAAATGGCCGGAGATATTTGAAAAGTTTAGAAGCTAACACCAATTTCGACAATGATTCAAGAGAGATAGTAACTGATGAGAAAAGAGACTAACTGTGATTAATCATATGTAGCTGCGGCTCAGGAGGTAGTGTAGTTCTCCACCAATCAGAGGGTCGGTGGTTCTTGGCCAAAGTGTGTGAGTGTGTATTTCACCGTTCATCGGGGACGGAGAGTTACAGAGGGAGCTGTCAAGACACAGGAAAACAGTGTCCCCCTTCAGGCAGCTGCCGTCAGGCTGCAAGTCTCCTCTGTTGAGACATGTCGTGCCCCACAGGACACAAATAGTCATGATGCTCAACAAGAGATGAAGAGCTGGATTTAGTTTTCAGTCTCAAAGCAGACAAGTTCAATTATGTTGTTTTTGTCAGTTCTGGAACATTAAAGTGCATTGGCTGTGTAAAGGAGGGCACATAGTGAGAGCCTGCTCAGAGAAGAACCAGAAACAGGTTGAGCCTGAGAGGGAGAAAGCTCAGGGACAAGCTCAAACTGAAGAGCAACATAAAACTGAGAGTAACAAAAACTGAGAGTAACAAAACTCAGGAAAAGGCTCCATCTGAGCCTGTCACAGCAGTGGACACAGTAAGTGAAAGGGAAGATGTGTTAATGGAAGACAAAAATGGACCTAAAGTTCCTGCAAAGAAAATAAATGAAAAAGACAAAAGAAGTGGCTCTCAGGCCAAAAAAGAAGCAGTGAAGGAGGAAGATGAGGAGGAGCATCAGGAGGAGGTAGAAGAACAGGGGGACGAAGATGAGGATGAGGAAGAGGAGGACGAGGACTGAAAACAGCCTCTTACCATCTCACAGACTCCTATTGGGCCGATGCAGGAACAGCTGTACATAGTGTAGTAAATAAAACAATTCCTGCAGAACACTAAAAACTACAAAAATGTAAAATATGAAGAGCATTTTGAAAAACAAAAAGTTGCTTTTAAACTCAATAAGAGTGCAAATGAACATGGGAGGGGAAAGTGGTTTCACGGACCAGGAGTATTATAGATGAAAGAAAATGGTCCTGAAAATCAGGATAGAACTTTTAAATGAAGAAGAAAACGAGAACATGGAAGGCAGCCTGTCTGCTGGCGCTTTTTAGCATATGTGTAATTTTTTTTTATTTGTGTGTCTCTCCTCACATGTGATTTTATGAGTCATTTTAAAATATCCATTCTAATGGACCTACAGACGTGGAGAAGAGGGTCTGTCCTGTTGAGTTTTTAAAACTGAAAAGAATAAATATAGCAATGGTACAGGAAACACACAATGACAATTTAAAGAGACAGACTGGAGGAGTGAATGGGACGGGGTCGAGGTGGCTTTAAATGATTTTAGCAGCATCAGTGGAGGAGGACTCCTCTTCGCTAAAAACCCAAGTTCTACACAGTAGAGGAAAGAATGATGGCAGACAGTTGGTGGTGAAAGCTGAAGTCTGAGCTTTTTAACCTGTTTTCATTAACATACACGCTCTAAACTCAGGACCTGCCAGAGTTCAGTTTTTAACTGAGCTCAGTGCTGTTTTCAGTAGAGTTTACATTTTTAGGGGGAGATTTTAACTGCACACAGAATGATGTACTGGATGGAAACATGGAGAACCTCCTGCTGCTTCTAGAAGAGCCATGAAGCAGCTGATGGAAACACAGTCCGTCAGATATATGGAGAGAACGTCATGCACAACAGAGACCGTACACATGGGTCCACAGGAGGGGAAGCTTTCATCGATGGCCAGGTTAGACAGGTTTTGTTGTTTTATTATTGCCTGCTCAATCTGACAATTCGATTGTTTCTTGTGATGCTTTTATTGCAAACATTAAGATTACGTGTGCATATAGGCATTTTAATACTGCTCTGTTTTTAGACACACAGGTGGGAAAGGTTTCACAGGTAGGAAGGGGGATTTTAGTATTTTGAGGCAGTGGTGGGATTGTGAGAAAGCTGACATCAAGCAGCTTTGTCTACAGTGCACTCTTAATGTTCCTCGAGACATCACCGAGTCTATGAGAGATCTGGAGATCAAAATAGTGGAGCTGCAGAGTTCTGCAGAGTCCACAGGAAATTGAGGCTGCATTGAAGACCTCAACTCTAAAAAAGCCATCTTGGCAGACCTGCTGGGCTCCAGAGCACAGGGGGCAGGTTCATCCATGCTCTACGATTAGCAGGAGCCGTTTATATGAATGCATCGTCTCAGTGCCTTAACTCTCTGGATACCATCTATCACGGTGCATTGAGATTTAAAACAAACCTCAAAACCCTGACGCACCACTGCACCTTATAAGCTTGTGTTGGATGGTCTTCCCTGACCACTCGTAGACTGAAACACTGGCACATCCTTATTTATAAGGCTTGGTCCTCTTCCTCCTTATTTAAGGATCTACATAAATCGAAAATGTAGCGGATCTTATCGGCTTTGCTCTGACGACTTGTTTCTTCTAACTGTCCCAAAAGTCCGTACTGAACTGGGGAAAAGGGCGTTTAGTTACGCTGCTCCTGTTGCTTGGAATCTTACTGTGTCTGTAAATGCTTTCATTGTTAATATTATCATTGTGATTGTGTTTTCATTGTGACTGTTTTAGATTTGTCTGTAACTGTGCTGCTGCCTATCTTGGCCAGGACTCTCTTGAAAAATTTATTTTTTTTATCTCAATGAGCCCTATCCTGGTAAAATAAAGGTAAAATAAAAATAAAATGTTTTTCGACAGCACGGCTAAGATTAGTGAGGTGGTTTAGAAAGGTGTTGTAATTCATAATACCTTTACTCCCATACTGCCCCTCGTTAGTACAGCCACAAAGTTGTGATTTCTAATGCCCCCCCATTTATTAAAAATGTGTTGTTGGTTAAAGGTTCAATGTGTAAGATATGGCAGAATTTAAACTTAAAACATTAAAACAATGAACTAACATTATGAACAGAGTGTGAAGAGGTAACAGTGGTGACGTTATGTCAAAGACGTCTGTGTGTTGTGTTGCAGAGATATCTACTGAAGTTAGCATGCTAACAGCTAGCTTCTCTGTCCAGCCTGTAATACCACTTGTTCCTCTAGAGGTGATAGTGAGTCAGTGTAGCTCCAGTCTGCCTCAGTACAGAGGGAGAAGAAGTGCAGCTGCCTGACTCTCTTGTAAATATTACAGCCATGTGCTGTGTCTGTTTTATACTTTGTTTATTGAATTCACAGAGTCAGAAACGAGAAACCCCCTGCACCACCTGTCTTCGTCCTCACAGCTGCCAGGAGGCTGTTTCTTTGAGTGTGTATCTGTCTGCAGCCCCGGGAAACAGCGTAGCTTCAGTTAGCAGTTAGCTGGAGTTCAGCCACAGCACAGGGAAGTGCAGACTCCCTGTTGCTGCTGTTACACAGGTCCAGCAGCCCGCTGTGACTGCAGGGCTCTGCGACCTCTCTCCTCGGGCTGCTCTGTGGAGACGAATATGCGGCCGTTTTCTAGTTTCTGCCACTTTGGATTTAGTCCAATAAACAAAGTAACATAACGTTACACGGACTAACATTAGTGTCCCAGTAAACACAGATGATCAGCTCCATGTGAAGATGATAAGACAGCAGAGTTTTCTGACCGGCTCTCAGAGTTTCAGCAGTTTGGTTGAATTTTGTTATTCTGGCCCACTGACAGGCATTACACAGGAGTAAATGCAATACATGATATAAAGAATAAATTAGAATACAATAAATATACCAAACTACTACAACTAAAAAGTAGAGATTGTATGGACCCAGTTTAGAGGTGAAATACTGCCCCAAATTTCTTTTTTTCCCCTACACCGAATCATAGTAGAGGGTCCTTTTCTTTATGTCTCCAGTGGTGAAAGTAAAAATCCTATATTCGAATTCCCCTTTAAGTAGAAAAATGTAGTTAAAGCATCTACAATAAAACGTGTCCCCTTTGACTTAAATTATTGCATTGTAAATAGTGATGCATCAATGCATAAATCAAATTTTTACTTTTTGAATTATTACTGGGCTAACTAACTATATGGTGTGAGACCTTTGTGAATGGGGAAGGCCCACACTGGTCCTTATGGAACAGCAGGTGTGTTCACCAGTCTCCCCAGCGTCTGTGTTGTGGGATCCTCTACTGCTGGCTGTGGGGGGCCATATAGATAATCCTATTGTGAGAGACACCCCACACATACGGACCCAACTCCGTAAACACTGGCTAGCAGTTTTTCCTTGTGCGGTGCGAGGGTCTAAGGACAGAGGGGGTCGTATCCTGTACAGTCTGTAAAGAAAAATGTACACACATTAGATTAGACTCTCTAGCCTACCTTCTCCCTACCCTCCTCTCGATTCCTGTCAATTGTATTATTACTTGCCTTCATTTGTTCATTCTGTTGCCATTACAAATACAAAAAGTTCAGGTATGTAAGGTTTTTAGGATATTGTATCCATGTACGGCATTTTTTTTGTTGTGCCCTTTTGTTTCCTGTCTGTTATTTTTGCGTTTTTCTGTTGTCATTGTTTTTGTTTTCTCCTTCATCTGAAACATGAGAAGGAACACAACTAGACACAGTTTTTTGTAAGCATACAATAAACCCAACAATGTGTTGTATTTTATCTTGTGTTTTTATGTAAGATCATCATCTGCACACAATAAAAAAGAAATGTAATGCAGTAAAAAGTACAATAATTCCCATGATTTGTGTAGGTACTCCAAAACTCTATGCAACACTGGAGTTAATGTACACATCACCGCTTTATGTCACACATACACATGCATTCACACACAATGTGGATCTGATCAGAAGAACACTGATGAAAATTGCGGATTAGAAGTCTGCCGTCAGGGAAGAACGATGTGAAATGATGTTTTCTGCGGAATGCTTTGCCTGTGGGCCTGCTGTAAAAATCTTCTGTCTCTAAAGTCAAAGCTGTATCCTGCTGTTCATTCACATTTCTTCTGATGACGAGGAACATTTGGCCTCAGTTCCACTCTGCTACTCACTACAACTACCAACTCTTACTTACTTACTTATCGACCAACCTTTATAATGGAATATGAAGACATACAGAAACATTTTTGCAACACTGTTAATTATTTGCTACAACTTATATGGTTTCTCTGATTTTTATTTCTTTTTGAATAAATATATACATAAGTGCATACATATGTATAGACTGTATACATACATACATATATATATATATATATATATATCTCTTTGTGAGACACACTGTCAAGCAAAAATAGCATCACGTCACACAGCAATGTCCTCTGGATACAGGGGTGGTCAGCAAGGCCTTTTCAGTTCATTTTCAATATGCCCCTCCAGGGCAATGAATAACCTGTACTCCATAAAATGCACAACGAGAAAACGCTACAACACCTGCACTGCAAATATAGACTGTGAATCTATCCCGTGAAGGCTGTTCATCTGTGGCAGATTCTCAGAACAAGGGAGGGAAATATGTCTGGGGTTATTATATTTATGAACTATTATTTAAATGTATCAAAATAATTTCACTTATTTTCAAAGAAGAACAAACCGTTCCAGAATCTGCTTTTTGCTAAAGAAAATCAGTAAAGCATGTGAAAGTATTGTGGAAATAAATTGAATTTGATGGATTATATAGTCTCATAGTCTATGAGAAAAATTAAATTTTAAGACTGAATATGAGACTACGTGCTTGGTTGCGTCTTCCTCTTGTCGGTCCGATCAAGTTGATCAGATTGAACTCAGGTGTATTTCTGTCATCGCAGTTCTGGGATGGAGTGTTGCTATTAGGCCTGTCCCATTTCAGTCCGGGTACAAAAGGAAGCCGGAAAACGTGCTATATTTATTGTTGTTTCCGCCGTGCGCCTTGCCGCCGTCCAGTTTGACATAAATCTCGTCCCCGGAGTCCAGATGCAGGACGACACTGTTGCTGGCGTAGTCGTAGTTCTGGTCCGCGTCCTGCGCTATGGCGCTGGCTCGGACCTGTAAAAGAGAAAGAGAGAGAGCTTTGACCCAGCTGTAGCCTATAATAACCCCGCTAATTTACAGCAGGACAGACCGAACACAAGTGCGCGCGGAGCATGAAAGACTCAAACCATAAACCTTGCCATTTGTTCACAGCACAAAAAGCAGAGCCTGTTACAGATTTATTGAGCAAACAGGATGAAATAAAGAACCAACACCCGAACCACAGTCATGGATTTTAGATCAGTTTGAGTGCGCACTTGCTCTCTGTGTTGCGCAATGGAGAGCTGATTCACACACGAGGCAAGAACCTTTATTAATTTGTTTAATAAGCCATGCATCCTGCAGGTACACAGGGAATATTTACCTGTCCGTTTTTGCACAGGTCTGCCCACATGCTTGTCCCGTCTCCTCCGCGCATCAGCACATGATAGGTGAAGTAGTAAATCCCAGAGACTTGGCATGTGAACTTGCCGGTTGTCGGATCGTAGTGGTTCCCCAGGTTTGTGACAACGTCGTCGAACCGCAACACTTCGTATCCCTCGTGAGGGTTTTTCAGACCCACATAAAACGCTATCTTTGCCCCGCCGATAGCAGAGCCGAGCTCTCCACCAGTCTCGGTCTGCGCTGTACCCACCACCCCGGGATACCCCATCTTTCCAGAATCTCCTCTATCCCCCGGCGGCCCTCTCGGACCTGGTGGCCCCAGTTCGCCTGGCGGCCCCCTCGGCCCGGGTTTCCCAGGCCGACCTGGCTCGCCTTTCGTCCCTTGAACAAAGGTCGGAGAAGGGACCGCGCTCAGGTCCTGCATGACCTCCAGAGCCGTGGCGCTCGGTTTAGGGTTGTACGGGTCACAGATCATCCGACAGGTGCCCATCATCTCGAAGTGCGCATCAGTCTTGGAAGTTTGGACCAGCAGGGGAATCGCGATGATGAGAGCTAAAACCATGACGATGCCAACCACAGCGCCAACGATTCTCTTCCTCTGGAGAGTCCCAGAAACAAGCGCTAAAAAGTCCGTTTTGCTTTGGGACGTAATGGTGAAGGGTGGTGAGAGCTAAACGCCACGGCAAAAAGAGAGTGGACCCAAACGGAGTCACTCCGCGCTAGGAGAGAGGGTAGAGAGAGAGCCTGGTAAGCCTAAAGTCCAGTTCAGCCTGCAGCGTTTAGCGCGGTGTCAGTGTCACTTGGCGTCACACTGTTGACAGGGGAAATATTCGTTTTGGCATGACTGGACGCGCGGATCTCCGAGCACTAAGAGGCTTCCAGCGGTTTGTGTTGTCTGCGACCAGTGAGAGATAGTAAAGAGCTGCTGACGTGTACAATTCAGGGCAAAGCCTGTTGCAATTTGGATTTAGACGGCAACAATAATCACTCCATCTTTATGTATGAATTATAAATCCCTCTGCATAGCCTCAAGGGAATGGGATCAGGAAGCATTACTGACACTTTCTATCAGACTGAGACATTTCCTCATTTATCTCCCTCCTGTATAGAAAACACATTTTACGACTTTACTCAGGACCTCTAAAAATACAGAGAAATGGTCTGCTTAGTTGAAACACAAGATTATTACAACTAAAGTCCCTGAATGGACCAAGTACAACGTGTGGACTCGTACTTTGAGAGGTACCAGTCCACCTCCTGGGGACTGCCGAGGTGCCCTTGAGCAGGGCACCGGACCCTAATACAAGGTTGGGTTAAATGCACAGTCTACATTTCACTGTGTTTTCAAAAAGCACTTTATTTACATATTTTTCATCTTTACAGACAGCTCAGAATAAAATGTGTTTTCAAATGATTGTAAAATGATCGAATAAGGACTTGTGCAAAGTGCAATTTATTGTTATCAATGAAACAAACAATGTC
>CALSBV010012161.1:572706-586425 GCA_943590825.1 Bovichtus diacanthus
TCTTTGTAGCACCAACGCTGTTTAAAAGAGAGAGAGAGAGAGAGAGACAGAGAGGGAGACAGACAGACAGAGAGAGAGAGAGACAGAGAGAGAGACAGAGAAAGGGAGACAGAGAGACAGAGACAGAGACACAGAGAGACAGAGAGAGGGAGACAGAGACACAGAGAGAGAGCACTTTATTTACATATTTTTCATCTTTACAAACAGTTCAAAATAAAGTGCAATTTATTGTTTATGTCTTTGTAACACCAATGCTGTTTAAAAGAGAGAGAGGGAGAGAGAGACACAGAGAGGGAGAGAGAGAGAGGGGGGGGGAGTGACACAGAGAGACAGAGAGAGAGAGAGAGAGAGACAGACAGGGAGAGAGAGGGAGAGAGACAGAGAGAGAGAGAGAGACACGGAGAAAGAGGGAGAGAGAGAGAGAGGGGGAGAGAGAGAGAGACGGAGAGAGGGAGAGAGAGAGACACGGAGAGACAGAGAGAGAGAGACACGGAGAGAGAGAGGGAGAGAGAGAGAGAGAGAGGGGGAGAGAGAGAGAGAGACACAGAGAGACAGAGAGAGAGAGAGGGGTAGAAAGAGACATGGAGAGCCACACATACAGAGGAAGAGAGACAGAGAGAGAGAGAGACGGACAGACAGAGAGAGAGGGAGAGAGACAGACAGACAGCGAGACAGACAGAGAGAGAGACAGAGAGAGAGAGAGACAGAGAGGTAGACAGACAGAGAGAGAGAGAGAGACAGAGAGAGAGACAGAGAAAGGGAGACAGAGACAGAGACACAGAGACACAGAGAGAGAGCACTTTATTTACCTATTTTTCATCTTTACAAACAGTTCAAAATAAAGTGCAATTTATTGTTTATGTCTTTGTAACACCAACGCTGTTTAAAAGAGAGAGAGGGAGAGAGAGAGAGACACGGAGAGGGAGAGAGAGAGAGAGAGAGAGAGAGAGGGGGGAGAGATTGACACAGAGAGACAGAGAGAGAGAGAGAGAGAGAGAGAGAGAGGGGTAGAAAGAGACATGGAGAGACAGAGAGAGAGAGAGGGAGAGAAAGAGACACACATACAGAGGGAGAGAGACAGAGAGAGAGAGACAGACAGACAGAGAGAGAGGGAGACAGAGACACAGAGAGACAGAGACAAAGACAGAGACAGAGAGACAGAGACACAGAGAGACAGAGAGAGGGAGACAGAGACACAGAGAGAGAGAGGGAAAAAGGATCAATTTGTTTCTCAATACTTTCTTCACTAGTTGTATCGAACCAGTTTTGGTTTTGGTCAGTCATGGTTTGGAGCTATCTGTTTCTGAGATTTCTGCCTCCACCTTGTCCACTGTATTTGGGTGTAATGTGTAAATTCTGACTTGACACATGTAAACGGCAGGGGTTTCCTGTGGTCAAGTGAGAGGTTGGTCAGCACTCTCACCTCATACCAGGAAAGTTTGCTGTTGTTTAGGCTGAGAGCCTCCAGCTCCTATACTTCACCAGTTCCTCAACGCATACTGGCCTACTCGGAGAGGAAATCCCTTTGTGTTTACATTGGCTTGATTCCTGAAAGATCTTACATCATCTGGCCTCTGGAAGCCTCTCCCTGCACCAGAAGCAACACCACCTTCTGGATGAGAAAGAGCCTCTATTGTTGGAGCAAAGCCATCAAAAAGTTGGCTGGTGCCTATTTTTTATTCGCCTAATCTGTTACAAAGGCGCAATTTGTCTTCTGTTGTCAGGATCAGCTAATCCTTATCTCCACAGATCTAGGATTTCACTTCTCCTCATATCCCCTCGTCTCAGCAGGCTAAGCCAGCAGCTAACAAAGTGCTCTGTGGATTCTCAGGAGCGCCCTCACCCTGCTAATGAGTGCCAGACACATACACACATGAGAACACACAAGCACAGACACAAGCGCTGCTCCATAACACATGCAGATTCATGAACACAATCCATGCTGACAAGTGCACTGACACACAAACAGGAAGCCACATAGCCCCCACAGTGTTACCACGCTCCCTGATGGGCACAAATCAAATCATTCTTTCTTGGTGATTAGCATCCTTGTGGATTTGAAAAAAAAAGTTGAAATAAAACAGACTCTCACTCAGCTTGATTTGATGAAAAATTGAACATATTGTGTGTGTTTGTGTGTGCGTGTGTGTGTGTGTGTGTGTGTGTCAGAGAGCATATTGTTCATGAAAGAACAGATAATGGAAGATTCTGGGGGTAAATTGGACTGGACTTGGTGAAAGGCAAGATCTACCTAGAAAAAGAGAGCATAGATTGTACTTTCAATTGTGTTCTTTTATTTAGGCTAGTTGTATTTGAATTACCTGAAATTATTTGGTTCAACTTTGAAACTATACTGTGTGCAACCTAGATGACACTGTAACTAACATATCTAGCAGACCATAGCTGTCTTGCTTTAGGAATTGTACAATTCATCACAGATTCAAGTTTCATTATTTAATTTTATTCGAACACAAGAAATAAAAGACATTTGGCCTATTTTCTATTTGAATGAGGACATTATTTAGTTCATACTAGACAACAAAGAAACAAAAGCAACACTTGCAGTGAGCAGATCCTATAAAGTACCATTGTTAACTGTTACATTTATGATTCATTTGAGATGGACTTGAAATTACAAAGAACATTTAAAATAATTTCCTTTGTAATTCCAAGTCCAACACTGTTGGTTTCGGATGGATGATGAGTGTAGGAAAACAGTTCTTTACTGCTTTAGTAGCCAGAATAGAATGCCTCCAGACGACGTGCGAGATCACACACATTGTGCTGACATATTGTTGGAAGGTGTAAATGAAAACGGACTGAGGTCAGTCTGGCCTGCAGCTGCCTGTCTGCTCAGCTGTGGTCGAGTCCAGAGGCCTGATGTCACACTAACAGACACAGCACAACACCCATTTTACTGTGAAGGTCACAGAGCAATTAATGCTTCTCTCTGATCATAAATGGGAAACATGATCAAATAAACACAACAAATCACAAAATACTACTAAATAAAAGAAATAAGAATAATAAATAAACATTCCTTCATGTTTGATCCACCCAGACCTGGAAGATGGCTTGTTGTGCTGGAGATATGAAGCACAGCTATGCTTCTATCAGGCTACATTTGGTGAAAAGTTATTTGGACATCTATGTGTGACCACGTTAGGTATGTGGCTATGGTTTCAGCAGCCTTTCAATGCTACATTTACTTGTTGGTTGTGTTTTAATTGCCTGGATGCTCTTTCATCACCATTGCCTTGGCAATGCAAACATTTTCTGATTATAGTTGCCAAGCAGTGAGGCTTTGCCTTCAGTGGAGTTTAACATTGGTAGTGACTTGGAGGTAGGTCACTGCAGAAGAACATAAATAGTTGCCTTAGTCAACTTAAGTGTCTTCTCTAATAGTAAGTGCATGTAAATGCATTTGGGTATACGGAAAGACAAGGAAGGCCTGGAAAGAAAAAATGTGTGGTGATGGGAATAAATAAAGACAAAAGTAAAAAATAAGTGTTTGTATGCATTTTTGTCTGTGTGTAGGCCTAAAGAAAAAGTGGAGATAGACAGAGAGAGGAGGCTGACTATGTGTGCGCCTTCAGCTGGATAACTGACCAAATCTCTGTCAGTTCTGTCTGTCTCTGTTAGGACTTTTAGGTAAAATTACATTTCTTTTTTTTTTTCTCTCTAGGGACAAACTAACTTACAGAGCTGCAGCCAAATGACATATTGTAGTAGATTTATATTGGGTCTTAAAATAGATACTTCCTTCCAAGCTTAGTTTGATCCAGCAAGCCAAGATCAACGCTGTCACTGGACTGTTAACATCTGTTGTCATTTATCTGGTCACTTAATGTGATGTAAGAGTAAATGACAGAGAAAATGCAACCGCACAATGGCACTGTTGTGACTTTATGACATGTCTCCACCCTCAATGTGCTGTGTGATAGAGCAAACTGTCATTTATTTAAAGAATATCGAAGGCTGTCTGCAGGCAGCATTATATCATGAATAAATAAGTAAAAACTGAATTTTTTGAGACAATATGACTATTGTCAAGACAATAAGACAGCCAATAAGATTTTCCGACCTATTTTTATGTGGTACAACGACCGAACACTTGTTATTGGATCAGAGTTTTTTCGAGTCTGTGTCACAACAGTACAATACTAACAGGTCATATGTACATGGAAAGACTTATTGGTTGCTGTAAACACTCAACTTTTCCATACTGGCCAAGTTATCCCCTCCTCATACAACAACACCATAAAAGAAAATAGGGGGAAAAGTCCTCATTCTGTGTAAAATGCATTCTGCTTGTTTGTTTTTGTTTTTGTTTACTTGTGACTATGGGGGTGGAGGGAAGGGTCAGGGGGATATGTTGCATGTTCACACATTGGTGATTGCTGATTGTTGGACACTCTTCTGAAAAAGAAATATTGAGCCTTGCATATTCATTCTGCTGAAGATAATACAAGGCTTCAGTGGTCTGAGTTTGACAAATCAGCTGGACATCTTTGTGTTGACAGTATCATGTAAGCTGATCGTGGAAATACAAAAAGGGAATTTTGGACAACGATTGATTACAGCGATCAATAACCGACAACGTACATGTGGTGTCATGTGTTTGAGTATTGTGTTAAAGAGGAACTCCACAGAGAGGTGTTTTTGTCATTTAGCCTACCCTCATATAAACGAGGTGAACAAAATGTGGGAAACACCTGCAGTACAGTTCTGCACCACAAACTGCAGCCACCAAAAATGATCATAAAGTTGAACCAACATCTCTCCAAAACAGTTTTAACAAAACTGAACATTATAATCTTCACAAATCAGAATCAGAATCAGAAAACCTTTATTCGTCCACAGCGGGTAAATGTACAGCGCTACAACAGCAAAGGGACAGTGCAGATAAAAGGGCAATATAAAATAAGTACAAAATAGAATAAAAAAACAATAACCGTGGTAAGTAAGTGGCAGGTAAACATAATACAGTAAGTGAATATGTGAAAGTAATACTCTAGCAGCCAGTAGTAACAATAGTACATAGTAAAAAGAGATATATTGCACATACGTATTGCACATGATTGTATTGCACAGTAATAAATAGTAACAGGGTGTATTGCACATGAGCGGTGGGACAGTGGTATTACAGTCCACATTGAGTGTGTGGTGGTCTACCAGGGGTTGTGGTGGTTGTACAGTCTGACTGCTGCAGGAAGGACCTGCGGTATCTCTCAATGTGACACCGCGGGTGAAGCAGCCTGTCACTGATGGAGCTGCTCAGTGCTGACAAAGTGTCCTGGAGGGGGTGGGACATGTTGTCCAACAGGGACGACAGCCTTTCTCACCTTACACCTCTTGAGCTCTCTCCTCATCTGGTTTGTTGTGAGGGACAAAGTGCAGGTAGTAGATGGGGAGGGTGGGGTGTCAAACAGGAGACAGAGTGGGTGAGTCAAGTGGCTGGGAGCTGGGAGCTATGGGTTGGGGGAGGGGAGTAGATGAAAGTAGGGGGGTAACAGGACCATAACCTGGCAGAACAGTTGATGGGGGTTGCAGCAGGGGGGAATGGGCCAGGGGAGGGCTGCCTGACTGATCAAATCTGTTGAAGAAAATGTTCAAGTCATTCACCCACTTTATGTCCCCCTTGGGCTGGGAGTCTGGCTCCTAGAACCCAGAGATGGTTTTGAGGCCTCTCCAGACTCCGCTGACTTCCCTCTGCTGCAGCTGCTCCTCTATCTCCTTCCTGTAGCTGTTCTTTCCGTCCCTGATCTTCCACCTCAGCTCCCTCTGTACAATCCTCAGCTCCTCCTTGTTGCCTGACCTAAAAGCCCACTTTTTGTCCTTAAGCAGAGCCTTTATGTCAGGCTTAATCCAGGGTTTGTTGTTGGGAAAACAGCGTACAGTCCTGGTGGGTACGACATTCTCCACACAGAAGTTCATATAGTCAGTAACACAGTCTGTAAGGCTGTTAATGTCCTCCCCATGAGAGTCTGCAAGCACATCCCACGCAGTAGTGTCGAAACAGTCTCTTAGTGCCTCTTCAGACTCATCAGACCATCTCTTCACAGTCCATGTGGTCACCGGCTGCCTGTACACAAGAGGTTTGTACACAGGCAGGAGGTGTACAAGGTTGTGGTCGGATCTTCCCAGGGGAGGTAGAGGTGATGAGCTGTATGCCTCCTTGGTGTTGGCATACAGTCCAGTGTTTTGTTGTCTCTAGTGGAGCAGGTGACATACTGTGTGAATTAAAGTCTCCAGAGATCAGAAGGGAGGGAGGATTTACTGCAGGAATGTTGTATTAGAATGCAATATTTTTAGCTAGGTGTATCTAATGAACTGGCAACTGAGTGTACAGTGCACTATATTTATGTCCAATTTATTTGAGTGTCAAATGTATCCACTATATAGAGCCCTCAAAAATTCCAAAAAATATTATTATTATATTATTATAATGTATAATAGCATACAGTGTACACTATACTATACACTGCTGTCATGTATTAGCTGTCCCTTTGAGCCAATAAGGGAAATGTTCATTAAAATAGATGTTGCAATATAAATAAAAACATATTTTTCTTTCCTATCCCTTACATTCTCAGAGCAGATCAGCAATAGCATTTTGGTTTGTGTTTTTGAATGTGCTTTTACACTTTCACTGTCTCATCAACAATCTGCTTTAGTTTGTGGTTTCTTTCGTCGTGATGTTGTGATGATGATGAAGGAATCTCTGCTGACACCGGCTCCGTTGTATATAAAAAGTTTATTACAAGTAGCACAGCATCAAACACCAAAAACAGGCGATGTGAGGATCCCAAGCCAAAATGAATCCTCCCCTTTACATCCCTCGGTCCCTGTTATTTGTAGGACACAGAGACCACCTCACCCCCTAAAGAGGTCCTCAAAGGTCAATGTATGGGTGACCAAATATGGGCAAACCCACATGTTATTAAGTAAACACACATCTCCCATCCCCTAGTGTGGAGTGGAGAGGCTCCTTCCAACCTTCCTCAGGATCCCTTATATAGGAATGTACTCCTCCATGATAAACAATATAAACATTGTGTATTGCCAGGTTATACACCACATATTTCCCCCCTTCGAGACTACACAGAGTCTCGAAAACAAAAAGAATGAACTATAAATGAATATAATTGTGATAGAAATAACAAATCCTCCAACCCATGCTTTCTTCAGCATAATTCTAATATTAAAATTACTTTATGGAGTGGGGGAGCGAAAAACCTGTCTGGCAGTCATCTTCCCAAAATATCCATCAAACAATCTAGACAGGAAAATTCTCCCACGGCCCCTCTGCCCTAGGCGACCACATAAAGTACTCCAGACCTATTAAAAAGAGGAACTCTAATTATTTGTAACAATTTGTGTAGAATATCACTTAATCAAATACATATAGAAACCTCAAAAACTAAAATCATAACAATGTCCAAATTCCGGCTGGTCGACCCATCGCACCTTCCAATGGACCTTTCCCTGCCTAAACCCAATTTCCCTAGGCGTTAAAGAAAACAAGAAAACCTCTGAGGTCCCAATACAGTTATTCAATATCAGACAACATCATTCTACAAACAATTGCTACAAAGATAATATTATGAAAGTTACATATTCCTCATACAAACATATACTGTATACATATGGAAAGACATAAGAATGCATCACACTGCAGCTCCTCCGCAGCGTTGACCGGTGTATCGTCTTGATGCTGTATCGAATCCGAACACTTTATCACAATGTCCTTGTTCAAAGTCCTCCAATCCATCGTGATTGACCCCTCTTGAGTGTCTGAATCCCTCCCCCAATGTCCTTTTGGAGAAAAAGAAAAACACCAAGCAGTATCTTTGCAGAAAACAACAAAATTCAAATTAAACATCAAACACAGATTATAATGTGAGATTCACAACATCATATTATTTCAGTTTATGATTTACACTTCCATTTCCCCCCTTAGTATATAACCTCCATCATAACTATGAAATGGCAACAAAATAATAAATGCCAAAAGTATGCGAGGATTAGATATTTAATATGGATATTTCTCCATCAATTCGCCTTCCATCATCACTTCCTCCTCATCTGTACCAGCCGTCTGTAACAGTGGCATCTGAGATTGATCTCCAGGCATTACAACACCACCCCATCTCAAAATCATAGCCTTCGCAAAGGTCAATAACAGCGTACAGAAACAAAACATCACACATAATGATAGAATAACTGCCACCATAATCTGAACCAACACTGCTCCTAGCGGTCCTAACTTGTCCTGCAACCAGGCATTTGCAGACCATCCTGCTCCTTCTGATTGGCCAAATGCATCCCTTATATGTTTCAATGCATCTATGACACTAGTCATATTGTCCGAACTATCTGCAATCAAAGTGTAACAAGCATCTCCGGTTAAATTCAAAGCCACACATAGGCCACCCTGTTTGGCCAAAATATAGTCCAGAGCCATATCATGCTTTAACAATGTCAATCTATGACTTTTTTGAGTATTGGACAAAAAGTCAAACCCCCTTATGGTTTCATTAGCAAACCCCTGTAAGGTATATGTAATATTATCAATGTGATCTGCCAAAAATGTCACACCATACCATGGAAATAATCCTATACCCCATTTTTCTCCTATACTTATCCTCCAATGGTAGGCTTCCAAATTATGAAACTGTGCCAACTCTCTTTTCGTCCTACCTCCAGAAAGATCATTAGATTGATTCTTATCGGGTCCTTCTCCCTTCTGAATAGAAAAGACCTCGTATGGGAGTTTCAATGTTGCCATGTAACAACATCCTGTCCACCCATACGGCAGAAATATGTATGCTTTATCACCGCACACCCACCATATATCTTTAAAATTCCCTATAGTCACGTTTCTAGGCAAAAGCTGATCCCTTACTATCACAGTTCTATGCTGTTTAAGACGTGGGACATAAAAGATCACCTTATATTCTCCAACATTCTTTTCCTGCTGAGCAAGCAAATTCATGTAAGGTAATGTCCCTAACCAAGAACAATTAAATCTAGGCCTAAACAAATGGGTTGACAAAACCATCACCGTATCTATGTCTGATTGCTGCTGATACAACAGCCATGATAAGGCATAAAATTGACATTTAGCAGCTAAAGGTTGAGGCACTGTCTCTAAAATCGAAGGCCATGTGCCTGGTGATGGAACTCTCACCACACATGGACAATTCAATCGTGCAACCGATCTTACGGAATGAGTCAACTGCTGGAACCATAAGTTCCTGCCTGCCCACTTATCTGCAATCCTTAACACTGAAGAATCAAATCCATATGCCTTCCATGTAGCATCTCTCTTTTGTACTGCATGATCCTGATCAGCCATATCTCCCTGTATCTTATCAAAATCAAAAAACTCGGCTTTCACCTCTGGACTAGTCCTCTGAGCTGTCCTAGATGAATCATCATTATTCTCTTTCACCATTGATTCTCTAATTCCAAAAGTTTCCATATCACTGTTCATACCAGACTCTATTTTTAACATAGGTTTCTGAGTTACATTTACTACCACCTTAAATATCAAAGAAGTCTCATTATGTGTCTGCGTAACATTCACAAAATTTGCAGACCTCAAGGACGTCGTTACTGTTGTAACATCCATCTCCTTCAATGTTGCTGCTAAAGTAGTCACCTGAGTCGATGTATTACCACTCTTAGTTGTTGCCAAGGACAAAGTAACCAGCTTCATCTGTGTACTATTCACCCTTGGGGTGTTTACTGTAGTAAATTGTTCCTGAACCTTTTTAACCATCGTGAAAACTTCAATAGGCTTTGAATCTCTTATTCTTAGTGACACTCTACGGATTACATAACCTTCTATCCAATAATTCTGAAATGGCACAAACTTCAACTCTGGATCTAAATAAGTACACGTGTATTCCCCTTGGTCTTCCCATGTAACATTTCGCAAGAAGAGTGAACAGTCACTCATAGTTTTAAACCACTTCATGTCGTTATACAAAAGATACTTCCTCTGACTATAAGGCACAGTATCCACTCTGTCCACAATTATAACATGCTTCCAAAGATTGTTGAAAATATGGCTCAAATCTTCCTCCTCTTATATTTCCTCGACCTCTTCCTCTCCAGGTCTGCCCTTGACCAAAACTAGGCTGCGGGTAGGGAATGGTTGATTGGAACTGAGCTTGGTTTGGCTGTGGTTGTGGTAATAGTTGATTCGGTGGAGACTGACTCTGTACAACCAGAGCCTGCTTCTTCTCCTTTTTCTTGTTATCCACCAGTTGTACTTGGTTGAGTTTTCTGAGGACCTCTTGATCCTGCTCTTTCTGGTCATTTTCCCTTTTCCTATACAGCTCCACCTGATGGGCTACGTGATCCGTATACACAGTCTTCGTCATGCTTCCAAGACCAACCACTTCTGCTAGTTTACTCCTCACCGGTTGAGGCAGCCCCTTCTGTATTTTGGCTCGCAAAATTGACTGCTCCATTTGACTCAAATCTGGGTCATTTCCTGTGACATTTCTCCACTTTTGAAGGGCTCTTGACACATAGGCTCTCGGATTTTCTTCTTGTCCCAGTGGCTCAATAAGAACATTGTCAGGATGTACATTTGTCGGAAATGTATCTTTCAACGCTCTCCACATGCGAGCTCCATTTGCAGAAAACAACTCTGGATCATTCACAGCAGTTCCCACATATCGATTAAGTCCTGCTCTCTGTAGAATCTCTCCCATAGCTGTAACCCCAAGAAGATTAGCCAACAGTCTCTTAATATCTCCTATGGCAAATTGTGTTCCCACCATGAGCTCATCCATCTTTGATGTCCACGGATGTGCTCCATCTTGAAGCGTAGGTAACTTCTCCATTATGTCTGACATATCTGTATTCTGCCATGGCTTGTACTCCAAATTCTGTCCTCGGATAAACACTGGAAGTATCTTCTTCTCTTTGTCTTTTCTTGGGCGCAATTTATATCTCAATTTCGATTTTTGGGAATCTTTTTTCTGTAACTGCTCCTCCTCCATCTGCAGTTCTTCTACTTGGCTCTTCAACCTTCTTCGGCTTTCTGGTGATGTAGCCCACTCCAAGTTCACCAAATTTTGATCAATCTTATCTTTGATCTCTCTCATAGTTTTCTGTTTGTCCTTCTTTGTTGTAGTACTGGATGTTGCATTATTGACTCCTCTGGACATTGAAGGACCCTCGTACTCCGAATCTCCATCACTGTTTCCATCCTCGCTCTTGCTAGAGCTGTCGTCTCCTGAGTCATCTTCTGTCCATGTTTTATCTCCTTTCTTTTCCGCTTTAGCCAGCATCCGCCTGACTGCAGGTGCATATCCTCCTACTGCCCCCTCTAGATCACTTTGATCATCATCCTCAACGCCTCTCCTCCTGGTCCTCAGTTGGATTGTTTTCTTCTTACTTTTTAGAACTTGGATACATCTTTATAGTTGTTTGTGCTTCTCCCGTTTCTATTATTCGGTCTTCTTCATCTTGGATGTGATAATTACCCCTATGGCTGATCACTGGGAGTTGGGGATAGATTTCTTTAAACTTCACCTCCTTCTCATAAGCTGGGGGTCTTTTGATTGGGTCCGTATGCGAGAAAGGTGCATTAATTTCCGCCGCTAATTTTTCTATTTCTTTTACACTTTTCCGAATTGCTTCCGCACCGTTATCGTTCTTATCTTTGGTTACTTTTAACCTTTTCTGTCCCTCGTTTTCAAACAACTGGAGAATGCCAAGCTCTACTTGCCTTTTTTCTTTACGTTGTCCCCCCTTTTTACCCTTCTTTTGATCCGCCTTATAGGTGGACACAAGTACCTGCATTGTTTTAATTACATCAAGGTTTAGGGTCCCTTCCACTGGCCATGGTTGGTCAATGTCAGGCCAACGCTTACTCCACTTCTCCGACATCTTTGTAATACCTTTAATTAAAGGATTGTTCTTCTGTACTACATCAGCAGGAGTGATAATATTTGGATTTATACTTTTAATGTTATTTTTCTTCATTGTGATTACTTTTTTACGTCCCCAAATTTTAATTTAAAACTAATTATCAAAATACTTAAAGCACTTGAAGCTATTTGAATCCTCACCCCCCTTTGGAAACAGTTGTGTATTTCTCCACTGCAGCAGCTGGAATCTGTCCGCTCCTTTCAGCACACACACATTTCCACAGGAGGGGGGGCCTCCTGATTCAAACAAACTCCAACATATGAATAACACTCGGATTGCAGCTCTTTTGTTTGACAAAAAACAAACTTAAGCCAATGGTTTACTATAGACAACTAGACAACTAGACAACTTTCATAATACTTCACAAGTTGCTTTATACCCATGCATATGCTTATAAATCTCCCTAATGATCTCTCCACTTTTACTCAAATTCATAAATGTCCTTCCTGGGGCTCATATACTTAAATCTAGTGAAAAAGTCCTTTGGAGAGGCTCATATGTTTTAGTTTTATAAATTGAAAAAGTCCTTTTCATGAGGCTCATATATATTTAGTTTTTTACACAGAATATCTTTCCCTGTATTTCACTAAATATCCCACTCTACTCAGTCACTCTTCTTCACAACAGATCAATCATTCATCCAGCAGAAATACAAGCCAGCTTGTAAACCACACAGCAAATTCAACTTTATCCCAATTACACAACTGGTATTCAATCCTAAATTCTCAAAGACGTCTCATTCATACATTTCCTATTAGCATGCTCCTGCCGCTCCTTAATTTTCCTAAATTTCTGCTACCTTTAAAGTGTAAATATTCAAGTAGTTCCTTTGAACATTGTTCGTCAACAGCTGTCCCTCGTAAATCCACTGAATTTCCTTCTACACTCAGGCCCCCCAAATGACCTGAAATTCTCCTAATGAGTTTTCCAGGCTGCTAAATTCTTCCTTCGGGCTTTGTCCAAACCTGCGGCTTTTTCCTTATTCCTTTTTTCCTTATTCCTTTTTCCTTATTCCTTTTTTCCTTATTCCTTATTCCTTTTCCTATATTTTTGCCAATATCCAATTGCCCTGGGCCCAGGGTTACTACCTTATCCGACTATTTTAAGCCAACTTTCACGCAGTGACTAATTTACGAAATGTCTTACCGTTAAGAAGTTGAGGGCCCAATCTTCATTAATCTTGCAAAGTTATTTAGCACACCTTATCGTTACTAATTACGCTATTCTACACTTTTACTTTAATCCCATTATTTCCTTTTCTAAAGCCAACTTTCACACAATGACTAATTTACGAAATGTCTTACCGTTAAGAAGTTGAGGCGCCAATCTTCATTAATCTTGCAAAGTTATTTAGCACACCGTATTGTTACTAATTAGGCTTTTCTTCACTTTTATTTCCATCCTATTATTTCCTTTACTTATTTTACGTCGACCTTTATTCTCCTATATCTTCTCTATAGTACTCCCCCCTATTGCGTCGTGCACGACGCAATAAACCCCAATTTAGAACAGAGTCTCACCACATCATCAAAACAACAGGTCCCACACACATTTGCTCGCACGGTGCGCTGTCATGGCAAACACACACACACACACACACACACACACACACCAACGAATGCTCACCGTAAGTAGAGGCCTTCTTACGGAAGAAAGAGTGCTGAAGATGGGAGCGTCGCCGCAGGTCGCAACACGTCTAGGTTCGTGACGCCATTTCTGTGGTTTCTTTCGTCGTGATGTTGTGATGATGATGAAGGAATCTCT
>CALSBV010012168.1:0-16490 GCA_943590825.1 Bovichtus diacanthus
AAAGGCAACATATTAAACCGTTTTTGTTATTATTAAATTGAACAAACGTAGATGCATCCATTTTTTTGTTTTTTGTTTTGATTTTTTGTTTTTAGTCTCCATCACTGTTGTTCTGCTCGTGATCTGATGATACTCAGGCGGTTGAGTTCATAACGCATGACCGGTGAGGTCGGCAAATCAATCGGTAAAAGTGTTTGTATTGATTCCAAAGAGCTGCACTTTGAAGTAAGACTGATTCGCAATCCGTCCTTGTAGAAAGCTGTTGGAACGGAAAACCATTTGGATCAGTCTATTATTAACTTGTGTTTATTGATCTGCTCATTTTTTCTTAAAACTCCTAATCTCTCCATTTTCACTCATGTCGACGTCTTTTGAAGCCACTGATTCTGCTTTGTTTTGCACCTTTTGCTCCATGCGATGGGTAAACATTGACGCAAACGGCCCTCATGCACTTTGTGTGGGATTTTCCAGACAAATTGAATCCAAATCCAAAGATGTTATCAACTGACCTTTCACTGGTGCCTGAAATCAACCAGGAGTGATTCTAGAAATGAACCAATCTGAAATGTATTGATGCTTTTAGACATTCAGGACATTTTAAAGCTAACAATTAGTTTGTTAAATTGGTGAGACATAAAAAGTCCCTCCTTACTAACTTAAAAGCTATGTGGAAATCTTTCAGTTTTGACCACTTGCGTCATCACTACTTCTTCAAGCATCAGAGAAGGGCTGACGTCTCTATACACCCCCCCCACACACACACACACGCACACACACACACAGATCAATTCGGATTTTTTTCTTTTTTTTTTTTTCTTCTCACCCACAAAGACGGATCAACATCCGCCCACCTCAAATTTGATTTGACGAACGTCCTGGGTCACGATAACGTCTCCCAGTCAGCCTATATAAGCAGCAGAAAGTTTTCCAAACACCAAGCAAAACATAAATTCGGCCTCTGACCAAGAACAGACGAGAAACGCGCTGTTTTTCCTTTGCGTAAAAAAAAAAAAAAAAAAAAGTACCAAGACTGTTCCAGACATGGAGAGGTCAGTCAGGTTTGCTGTGGTCTGCGTCGGAGTGTCTCTGCTCATCTCCTGCCATCCAGTCGAAGCCTGGTACAAGCAGTCGACCGGGCCCAGTTACTACTCGGTGGGTCGCGCCTCCGGTTTGCTGTCCGGTATCAGGAGGTCGCCTTACGTCCGGAGGTCCGAGTCCGAGGAGACGCTGATGGACAGCGGGGAGACTGCAGGTAGCAACGTGATTCCAGAGACTAACAGGCAGATCTCAATCCTCAAAAGCATGGTGAGTACAATTAAGATACTACTAACTTTATTCCTTGAGGGGGTTCTGAGTTTCTTTTTCTTTTTTTACACTGATGACAATAAGCAAAGACGCGCGTAGAAGTTGCTTTCCTTTTAGCACCACACATTTATAGCGATACTTAAATATTGAAAATTAGGAATATTTCAAGTAAACCACCCTGAGTCGAAGGTTAGACCACCTTTTGTTACCATTGCTTTCATGAAGACGACGAAACAAACTGTTGATCAAAATCTTAAATCTTAAAAGTTGGTGCGTAAAGGCGCAAACCAGTGAGCGCTGCAGGTCAGAGCGCAGTTATTGACAAATTAACTAAATAAAACTTATGAATGAAATAAAATAAAATAAAAATTATCCTACCTCAGGACAACACCCGAATAAAGGCAAGAATGAAAATGACTACACAACGAAATAGTCCCAGAGATAAATTAAATACAAGCCTATACGGTTAGTTTGAGAAGTCCTTACAGAAATAGGACATGCAGCTCATTTTACCACATAAGTTGATATTCTTTCATCGCTTATTTTCACCTCCTGCAGGCCATCTGTGTCAAAGACATCTCTCCAAACCTGAAGAGCTGCGAGCTGCTGCGGGACGGGACGGGCACCTTCCAGTGCAAGGCGGACGTCTTCCTCACCCTGGACTCCCTGGACTGCCTGTCCGCGTGAGTCCCGGTCGGACCGGCGGAGACAGTCCTGGTCATCCACCGAGCCCCGGGAGCGCTTCTCTGGAAACGGAAAAAAATAGAGGAAATGAAAGAGGGATGGATGAGTGTGTGGGGGGGGGGTGATAGCGCAGAGGACAACCTGATCACTGTCGACGATGGACCGCTGCAGACTCTGAATGTTCTCTTATTTAAAAAAAAAAAAAAGTTTTGCTTTGGTTGTGTAGAAAAGAAATGTTAGTTGATCTTTCGTTTAACGTTTAACCCACTGACATGTACCCTCCGTTGCCAAAATGTATTAAATGTCCAGAAAGTTAACTGCAGAGGAGATTCCCTGGAAAGTACTTTTATTTATTTTATCTATTAAAATGAACAAACACTGGTAACCTGTTTTGTGCCTTACAATTGTCTTTACATATTTAACTATTGGGGAATGAAATCAATTCAATTCATCAATTTACAAGATATACTTCAAAGAAATATGATGTGAAAATAAGGTTGTCAGCCTATCACATTTATTTTGTATTGCAGTTTCAGTACAATACACAGTACAGACCGTAAATACCAGTCTGAGCACATGGTCTATAAGACTTAAAGAGTTGAAATACAAAGAATTATTCTGAAAGTGGAGAAAAAGGGGAAAATGCACAAAGATGTCATACACGCATGAAGCCTTTTAAATTACACGACAGCAAAACCACTTCATCATAAGGCACTTGGGGGTGTTTTTCTCTTTTTTTCTCCACGTTCAGTATGCATATCAGAGCGTATCAGTCATTACCATATCTTGTTTATTGCTGGAGCTGGTGTGATAGCAGTCAGTCGCTCAGGGGTGTCTTCAAAAAAGTCAGACCCCAGCAGAGTTAATGCCACACAAATCACATATAGGAAGCATCATCCTGGTTTACAAATCAGGCTTTATGAGAGTGTGTGTGACAGATAATGGAGCAACAGTCATCAGAGGCAAAAGGAAGGGGAAAGAAACAGTTAGAGGCTTCAGGGGTGTTTCTTTACATGTACACTTCACATTTCTAATATTAAATACCGGCATCGTCGCTAACTGGTAAGAGTCAGGGGAACGAGTGAAGACACAGATGACAAGGAACGAAGAATCTCAGGACGAGTAAACAAACTCGGGTGCTGTTACAGTGATCACCGCCTCATTAGGATTGTGTGACGCACAGGATGTGCACAGACACATTGATGGATGAGAGGAAAACGCGCAATGTTATGCATGAGTGAACCCCGCACAGAGGAAGTAACGGACAAACAGTAAATCCTCGCCCCCTCTATGTCCCGCCCACACACACAGAGAAGAAGAGATGGGCAAATAAATGGCATGTGTGTATATCAAGTCCTCGAAAAAGTAACTTCACCATTCATAGTCTGGTTTTATAGTACAGTACAAAAATATAAATGCCCGTAACTAAACACAAAGTTTCAAAAGGAAATGCTTTAGGGTTAAAAGCCAAGTGGTCCTTCTCCTTCAATGTTTTTTTGAAAGGGTTTTCTTCTAAGCTACATGAAGCATCGCAGAGGATCAAATGCAGCAGTGGCACAGAGCGTCAGAGCTCCCAGGCCGCACCTTCAGAGAGAAAACAGACAATACGTGTGGAGCAGACTTTTGAAATGAGACATCCCAAAGAGGTGGACAGCACCGACTGTCCGGTGGAGTCTCAGCCGGCGGCTACAGGAGCGACACGGCCTCCAGGTTCTCTTTGATTATCGTGTCCATGACCACCTGGAAGACGACCTGGATGTTGGAGGTGTCGGTGGCCGTGGTGAAGTGGTGGTAGATGAGTTTGCAGGGAGTAGCGTTGAGCGAGACTAAGGTGGCGGCGATGAAGCGGGCGGAAGAATCCACATCGCAGTCTGCACCTGGAGCAGAGATGGAGGAGGGGGGGGTCAGACTTTTTACAGTGAAACATCTGGCTCCTTTCTAAAGAAAATAGAAAAAGTGTTTCTCTCTTCAGAGGTTTATTAGACCTATGAATCCCTGCCAGAGATACTTTTACACCAGGAGGTAAGATTGTGAAGTATCTCAGCTAACTTGAAAAAATAGAAATGATGATTTACATTATTTGTGTTTAGGAAGAACGTAAACACACAAACCTGATTATAAATTATTGTGAGGCTGATCTGTTGTACATTTAATGTCCCAATAACCCATCACCTGCCAGCTGCGCCAGGGACAGGACACGCATCACAGCAACCGTCAGCTGTCACACCCGAACACCAAGTGATGCAAACTAAGCAGTGGTGGAAGACTCAGATCATTAAGTACAGAAGTATTATCAGTGAAGTGTACTAAAAGTATCAAAGTAAAACTACTTGATCTGCAGTTAAATGTCCCCTGTGACTGATATATTATTATAAATGACCCTCTTAGATCGTTAAGACAGATGCAGCCAAGTGTAAGTAACATTGTTCTGTTTGTAGCAAGTCGAGGTGGAAGTAGTTCATCTACTATACAGTTAAGTACTTTATTCCTGTGGTTACCAACCTAGGGGTCTGATATCTTTTTTAATCTTTGTGACTTTTTCTGTAGTCTTTGTTTTTTTTTTGTGAAATAATGGCTCATTTGAAGTTATTTAAATGAAACTAAAACGTTTAGAGAATAAGTCTCTTTTTGTTGGAACTGCCAACAACTCAGACGTCTGAAACGTGACACGAGGCCCCAACTACACACAGTACTTGAGTAAATGTAGTTTGTTACTTTCCAGCGCTGTTACTCAGCAAGCAGAGAAGTAAAAATAGAAAGCTATAAATGGATAAATGGTTCAAAAGCTAAGCTTCTGTGATAGTGATATGAATGTAAACCTACAGAAGCCCTTAAAGGCAAGTCAGAATTATTTTCTGGTAATCCATTTTCTATGTATGATTCTTTCCTGTGTTGATGACTTAAGAACAGGTGATGCCAGGATACTTTCTTTCTTTTTTATTATCTGTTATAAGAATTTGTTTTGGCAGGTAATTTCTTTTGGTCAGGATAATTTTTCACATTATTTTCAAGTGTTGTTGTTGTTGTAATACTCATTTCGGCCACAAGAGGCTGCACCGCAGCCCCATGTTCTTAATATAACTAAAAGCATTTATGTTTTAATGTCTCCATGCACTGTAAACACACGTGACATATACACTGTGTGTTAGCAGGTTATGCAGCGTTACGGTCATGTCTTACTTTTGACTTGAATGAATGCGATGAATGCTTTTATTCCTTTTCAGAACATGAGGTCGTGGTGCCCTTCAGCCTCTTCTGGCCAAAATGATTACAAAAACAAACATACATAAAAAAAATAAGGCAACTTAGAAAGGTGATCCTGACAAAACATATTTTTTTCACCTGTTCTTACAGTATAAGTCATTAACACGGGAGAGAAAACTATTTAGATCACACTTAGAAAATGGATCACCAGAATAGTTTTTTCTCACTTGCCTCTCAGGGCTTCCGTACACGCTGAGCAAAAACACTTCAATAAAAGGAAAACCAAACCTGAACATCGGCAATTTAAAAAGGATCTTCTTGTAGTAAATCATTGTTGTAAAAAGATCAGCTTTTATAAAAATGAATAGAATTATACAACATCCAGTTCAAATGAATTCAAATAAACACATCTGGAACATGACGGGTTGGTGCTGTTGAGAGTGTACACGAGCTCATCTGATAGGGCTGTGGGGGAACATCAAACGAAAAAGGTCGAGAGCCACTGTATTAGACTAGTCATCATATCTGAGGTCAGTGTGAAATGAACGCTTGCTCTGCTGGCTGACTCCCTCTCAAGAGTTTTAGCATTTATATTGACAATTGCATGAGAGTAGAGAGCCCCTGTTGAGCCCACTGAGACGTGGGGAGCGAAATGCTGAGCGGAGCAGATATGAAAATCTAAAAAAAACTCAAATAAACACAATCAGTGTGTGTGGGAGACAGAGAGCTTATTGTCAGTCTGTCTCCGTCTTTAAAAGCCCCTAAACTGTGTACATTGGTCTTTCATCTTGACGCATTTGTTTTTTATGGCTGAAATAGTCGTTTCTTTTTCAAATTGAATAACTGCCAAAATATTCTCGCTTAAAAGCGTCCCTAGATGTTGTAAACAGTCACATCTTTAGGGGGACATTTTGCATGGACATCTCTGGATTACTGATGTGACACCTGTATTTTTCAAAACAGTGCAATATTCATGATGCTTAGACATATTGTCTCATGTAAAACAGGACCAGGATGGGGGAGCGTGAAGAAGTCCATGTCATGTTTTACTTTATCTGATGATTTAAGGACCTTTTAGTAAAATGTCCTTTTCCCGAGTTCTTCTTTTGTGGAAGAAACATGTATTTGTTTTTAATAAACACTCTCTGGCCACTTTAAAAGGTACACCTGTATACTTTAATGCAAATCAATACAACAGATCTGCCACACATTCTATATTTAAGAAGATTATAATGTTCAGTTTCTGTTACAACTTTCAGAGAAGTTTCAATTCAAATATATTTTTATTCCTGAGGTCGTAGTTAGTGATGGTGCTGCACTGATGTGCATTATATTGAAATGTGTTGCTAATATTCTTCCTCCCTCATGAAAACGATGTGGGCAAAACATTAGAAACGTCTCTCAATATACTACAGTCCGGTTCAACACCACAAACTACGACCTCAATAAAAAAAATACAGTTAAATTAATGAATGAGTGCCAATAAAACTGAACATATACAATTGCTGAAATGGAATACAATTTTATATGCAAGAAGTTGTGTTCATGTGTAGGGCTGCAACTGCCGATCATTTTCATTATCGATCAATCTGCCGATTAGTTTATAGATTAATAGATTCTATAAAATGTAAGAAAATAGTAAAACAAAGTGATGCCTTTAAATGTTTTTTTTGTTAGTCCAAACCCCAAAGATATTCAGTTTATTATGATATAAAAACAGAGAAAAGCAGGAAATCTCCATATTTGAGAGGCTGAAAACAGCATTTTCTGACATTTTTTGCATGAAATATTACTTTAACGATTCATTGATTGTCAAAATAGTTGGAGATTCTTTTTTTGTCGTTCAACTAATCGATCGGTTGCAGCTCTGTTCATGTCTGACGATTGTTTCCCTGCTGCAGCCGTATGTCTGGTGTCTCATACGTCCATGTGGGCACTTGCACATGCACAATACATTACCTAAACATCAGTCCTACCTTTAAACTGTGGCAGGTATAACCGCAGATGTCGCCCGGAGTGTAAAATCTTGTCTTGAAAAAGGTCTATCTTGTTCATGAATAAAATCTGCAATAAAAAACACACAAACAAACGATCAGCTGAGAGTACGAGACGCTCATCACAAGACGTCTGCTTCATTTCCAGTGGAAAAGCTAAATCAATGCGGAAGTTATTGAGAAAAAGAAAATGTTGATTCGGTGACTCCCATCTTTAGCGCTGCAATTACTAACCGCACAATGAAACCAATCCATCAGTTTTTATTCCCTCTTTATAGATATTTACCTAAAATGTGAAAATCGATAGCCGTGTTGATGCCAGCATGGGGTGATGACGGCACATCAATGACCTCCCTCTACTCATCAGTGTGCCATCAACCACTCACAAAGTCATAGCTACTACTTTCATAAATCTCTGTCTTTCAGCGGCTTTGTCTTCCTGCCTCTAATCTCAACTTGTGCTCGGCTGCCATCACATTTCACAGGTACCTTTGGCTTTGTAGTTAACCAATTAAAAAACGTTTAAAAAGTTTAGTCTTTTCCGACTTGTTTGAACGCGGAAAAAAAAACGCATAATAAGGATAATAATGACAAGGGAAGGAGCAGATTTTCAATGAACATGAACCAGAACAACACCTGGGTGTTTAATTACCACTGACCAGCCACACTGAAGAGGTAATTGAGGTGAAGGTTACAAGTTTCCCTCCCACGTTAAAAAGGTATCATTAAACACTTTTGTTTAATGAGCCTGTTAGCCATGTGCAGGCCCACACACAACCCTGCACATAAACACGTCACACACAGACATTTAATCGCCCATTTGGCTCTAATGAAGCCTTAAATAAAAAAATCTTTGTGGTTAAAAAATAATAATTGACTAAAAACAGATAGTTTGAAACTTTCTTGTTAAGATCTTTGAGATTTTCTGTGTCAGTGACGATACACCAAACGTAAATTACTCATTCTCGCCATCTCAATATATCGAAACTGAAACCTGTGCCTTTGTTTGCTCAGAGTTTGGGGTTCTCTTTACAGGCTCGTCAGAAGAAAAATACGGTGACAGGCTTCTGGAAAAGTTTCATAAAACGCTGCAGCGTTAATAGCAGGTGACACTTGCATCAACATGCAGTGACTTGTATTTTAAGTGGGCTTTAAATGCGAGTTAAGTGGAATACATTGAGCTAGTTACACGCTTGTTTTAATGTGATCATTTACCGGAAACAGGGAATGGAAAAACACAGAGGGGAAAATGTCGCCTGGCCAAAGATCACTCTAATTACAACGCGCTCTTTAATTACGAGTGACAGGGGAAACAGGGAAAAAGGGCTGGGCCCTGTGTGTGTGTGTGTGTGTGTGTGTGGAAACAGCATTTACCAAACACATTAGTGTTATTCTTGTCTCGTGGTGTCATAGAGAACAAACGGGGAGCCACAAAGGGAGTTTGCTTGTGTCTCCTCCACTCATCCATGTTTTCAATCCTCCAACTGAACCGTCAAACTGAGCTGTTGTTCCCGCCCTCTTCAGCGGGACCTTTTTTGGCTTGTGACTTTTAAAGTGGCAATAGACAAGTTTTTTGCTTTAACTTGTCATTATGGAGAACATGTCTATTGCACAATGTAATGGCTGTAGAATAATGACACCCTCAGTGTTTAGATTGGTTCCCTATAATCCTCGTTTTCACTATGCAATTCTGTCTGCCCCCGGGTTCGATCTCGCAGGAAAATGAAAGCACGAAAATCGCATAAAATTGCCAGATTAGGTCATCGAATGAATTACAATATAATATATTTGAATCAGGGCTGTAGTACTCGAGCCTGTTCTCGTCCGGACTCAAGTCCACTTTTTTGAAGTCTTGGACTTGTTGGGGTTGGAATTGTCTTAGTCTACACTACACCGCTCCTCCGCTCCCTTCACTGGTTACCAGCGGCTGCCCGAATCTGCTTCAGGACTCTGGTGCTGGCCAACCGTGCTGTGAATGGATCAGGCCCTTCCTACATCCAGGCCACGGTCGAACCTCACACCCCAGCTCGCTCACTTCGCTCTTCCCTCACTGCGAGCGGGACCCAGATACCCCTCAAATGAAACCCGCTTGTTTGCTATCCTGGCTCCAAAATGGTGGAACGAGCTCCCCACTGATATCAGGTCAGCAGAAAGTCTTCACACCTTCTGTCGCAGACTGAAAACCCACCTGTTTCGACTGCACCTCGGCCAATAAAAACAAAAAAATCTTATTTCTGTTTGTAGCACTTGCATTGGTTTGGCTTATTTGAAGCTATTGTACTGCACTAATAATTTCACCTATTTGAAGCTTTGGACAAAAAGCGTCAGCTAAATGTAAAACAACACAATACCCAGAATAATTTATGAAATAAATGGATGAAAAAAAGTCTTAAAGATCATTTTTCTATGCTAAATTAGTTGTAAACCCCCAAATGATTTAAAAATTAGTGCCTTAAGTCCTACACCCACACAATCCTTACAATATGTAACCTGTGAAGTACGCACAGCTTTGTTTTAAGGGATGTACAGGATGGCGGTGGAGTCTAACTCTCTAAAGCATCTCGAATGTTTTTACAGCATCTTTCCTCCTGAGGTTGAGGAAGTGAGGAGGTGACTGATGAATTTCTCACCATGGATGTGCTGCGGAAGAAAACGTTGTTGCAGATGGAGGAGAAGAGCTTCATGCTCTCCTGAAGACGATTCTGCAGAAAGAAGACAATAACAACATCAGCCAGCTGCAGAGGAGCAGACGCTTTGTCATGTTTAAAACTTGGTCTATGAGGACAGAACGTAATCTGATTGTGTGACTTTACTAGTCGTCTCAATTGTCTTTGCATGGAGAGTATGAACATTTGTGAGGGAGTGACTGAGTTCAGCCTGTACCACAGAAGGGTCCTCCACCAGAGTCATGTCGTAACCGCTGAGCGACACCACGAACAGCACCGCCCTGACGTCCTCAAAACAACTGATCCACTTCCTCCGCTCAGTTCTCTGGCCTCCAACGTCGTACATCCTATACACAAAGAACAAGAAAGTTTGATAAGTGCCCACGCAAAGACGAAATGTTGAGGAGGAATTGAGCTGAAGAGACTCCCCCTGCAGAGAAAGGGAGAGAAAAAAGCACAACAAAAATGGAAAAAGAGAAATAGAAAAGTCGGGAAAAGGAGGTAATATTCAGAGAAGAAAAAAAAAACATTTCTGAGATTAAAGTCGTAAGTTTAAGACAAAACAAACCCTGAATATTCTCTATTACAAAGTCATACATTTGTGGAAAAAAACCTCAGAAATTCTCAATCGCTTTACTGTGCAAAGTTAGATCAACCTCATCCCACTGCAGTCAAGCCAGCCGTCACTCGCATGTGCATGGCCAAATCAGCTGATGCTAAAATTGTAGTGCACCCATATACTGACTTTTTATGAATTTAATTTCTGCTAAATGCATTCAAACGGCCCAGATTGAGCAGATAGGGAGGCATTGGGATTCATAACTAGAAACCAACTAACTTGCTAAAAAAAATCTTACTGGGCCACTTGACTAGAACTGAGCCATCGTTAATGTCATTGATTACAAAAGTGGGAGACGGACATGCAATGCGAAAAAGATGTTAATTATTAATTTGATAAATGAACAAAAACAAATACTAAAGATGTAGAAAGAAGAAAACCAAAGGCAGGTAACATGAAAAGCTGTCCATGTGTAGAGCAATAAGACACATCCACCCTGTGACTCTGGGCCCAGGTGCTATTGATTTAGCAGGGTGACACTCTCCAATCAGGGGTCTTCAAGAGAGTGGGCACGCACGCACGCACGCACGCACCAAGCACGCATCAAGCACGCAGAAATGTTGTTCATTCATCATTCATCAGACAGGGAAGGAAGCACGGTATTTAAGTTTTATACGTGTGTGTGTGTGTGTGTGGGCGCAAGTATGTGACATGAAATCTCATTGTGACTGAAATGTCCTTTATGAGGATTCAATTTCCAGTAGAAAAGTGTACATCTGTGCTTTCTGTGTGTTCATGACCGTCCATACTGATTTTATAGCCCACCGTAGTACTGAGGGGTAACTCTAATCAATGACAGATTGTATTGGTTTTGGATAAGGTCAGATATTCTTAAAATATGCCATTTACACCTGCACACAAAGAGGGGCACCTTGCACGTCTCTGCAGACTGGGCTCCCTCCTTTTTCAATTTTCACCGAGACAATCACAACATTTTACCCGAGACAATCAAAACACGGCAGCGCAAAGAGCGTAAAGGTCAATGTTTTCAAAAAGTGCGAGAGAGAAAACACAAGAGGAATAAGAGCAGGGCCACACAGGCAGAGAGACACAGATCAGTTCTTGACACATTTTCAAAGCCAGATGTGTCTTCTTCCACCTTCCATTTGAGCATCCATCGAGTTAATGCAGCTCTGTATTGAGAGGGGAAATGAACATGTGGAAACAGACACACAAAGAGAAAAACAAAATAAAAACAAGATAAAATTTCCGATGGAGATTTTCTATGTGAATTGAAGTGCGGCACAGGACGAGAGCTCACGCAAGTGAAGCTGATGCTTCATTACACAAACCTACTCGCAAGCACATGTGCACGGCACCCTAAGAACAGGCACTCTGACAAGTAATAAATGTGCTGCCTGCTTTGAAAGTACACGCTGGTCCACACTGACCACAATCCCCTCTTGATTTTAGCCTTCATATCATATTCATTTAAGTCCTGCTTAGGGCAACCTGATTTTTGTTTGGGTTAGAGGAAGGCAGGGGTGTGTACTCAAGTCACATGACTTGGACTGAGGACTCCACAAAACTCAACAACACGGCGGCTGTGTTCAGAATCGCATACTAACGTACTATTCATACTTAGAAAGACATCCAATTGAGTATGCAGTGCGTTCCAACTGCATAGTTTGAGGATTTTGTGTACACCAGAGTAAACTACATTAGCGAGTGTGAGACATGAGCTTACTGCACATTATTTTGATGAATGATACAAACGCTGTGAGCCTCAGTTGTCCTTACTTAGATGTATATTACAACACAAATCTGATACAAGATAAGATCTTGGTACAGCATGCATAGACACAGACACCAAAAACTTGAAGTGGCGCCCGATCGAAGTGACATTGTCACGGCCACAGCCGTGCCTTGTAAAAATGTAAATGGACCATTTAAATGCATTTATACAGCGCTTTTCCAATCTTTGCGACTCAAAGATCTTTACAACACAGGTCAGCAGTCACCCATTCACACACATTCAGAGGCTACATGCTCATCAGTAGTGATAAACATTCACACATGCACACCAATGAAGCCTTAAAAAATAATGATTTACTAACACAGATAGTTTGCAACTTTCTTGTTTGTGTTCTGTGTCTGGATCCCAGCCAGCCTGTCTTCTGAACAACGCTCCCTTGGAGGAGGCAAAACCCTTGTTCCAGACTTTCTCATGGAAGTCGGGGAACTAACCTGATGCACCAGATGCCTCAGAAGCATCTGAGAAGCAGTCATTTAAAACTGTTTTGTAAAAGGTCAGGCACGCTTAGCAGGTGATTGGATGAACCATCTGTCAATCAAATTCTTATTGAAGCCAGTCGGTGAAGGGCGAAAAAGCTAACCTCTTTACGCTAATGTTTTGACAGTCGTCTCTACGTGTCGCGTCACACACAGATGCACTGATTTGAAAATGATTCTACATTAAGCATCCATGATTTAAATACAATTACTAAATGGGTGTTTACCTTTATTACTTTGGTTCGGGAACCCATTATGACTAAAGGTTAAGGACTATGTCTGTGTCTATGGTGCACGTACTGTATATTTCTCTAAATGAAAACTGATTAAGTTAACTGTACTATGTATAGTGAGCAAATGTGATCCAAACTTTGATCTCGTCTGTTTAAATAAACCCTTTTCTTCACACCTTGTCTTCAGTTTAAATCCTCCTTTCTCCTCCCCACCCGCCCTTCTTGCCCCATAATGTCCACCCTCATCTGCCGGGTTGTAATTGTAATTATCAGAGCAGTTGATGTTAATGATGCAGGAAAAACCCAGATCGTTATTACACTGGGGGGTTTAGGGGGGTCAAAGGTCAAAGGTCAAACAGGACGTCTGTATGCAAACTAGGCTGTGTCTGGGTGAAAAGCTGTGAGACTGTACGCTCTTACACACACGCACACACAAATGTCTCATTTGCATGCACACACTCACGCAAGCCTGCACACACAGACGCTGGAGATGATGGCTTGATGCTGCCGATTAAGTGTTTGAATAACGAGATAATGCGACTCGGGGTGTCGTTAATTTACCGATGATTCAGGGTGTGGGATTTTTGTCTGTGTGTACAGAACTGCATTTGTTCCTTTTTCAAAGAATTGACATTGACATTTTACTCTTTTTTTTTTTTAATAGTGGATAACACGTTCTTTAATCTTTGTTGTGCTTTTAAAGTTTTCATCTTTCCCACAGATAATGGCAAGTGGTAATCGTTCAGACCCACTCATTCATTGATTTCACAGCTTGTCTATTTTACCGTCCCACGCAGTTAACATACACAAAGCCCATGGACGGCAAAGATGAAAAAAAGACGAGATACAGAAGGGTAGAAAAGAGAGACGGATAGAGGAGATTAATTCTAGTGGTTCCAAAACATTTAACGCATTAACTTGCCTCTAATCACCTCTAAACCTTTGTACAGAGCCAGGCGAGCTGTTTCCCCCCGTCTCCAGTCTTTGAGTTAAGCTAAGCTAACAACAACCATCAGAAATCGGTATACACCGATAGGCCTATATCTGACATGAGCTAATCTCAGCCGATCTAGTACGTGCTCCTTTATTGTTTGAGAAAACTCAGAGTTTCTCAAAAAATTTAGGGTGACGCTTTATTTTACAGGTGTCTTATTTTCAGTGTCTTATTTTCATTAATTTCCAAAACGAACTATGTAATTTGGTACAAATTCTAGGACAAATAGGGATGTCCATGAAAGAAAGGCTTCATTTAAACCCATGTAAATATTCATTCATCATTTTATTGGAAAATGTAGACAAATTTCACAGTTAGCTGCCCTGATGCACTTTGACAAAAAGATTCAACAAAGGTCCCTGGCCAGAATCAACCTGCGAATGTTGGATGAATGTAAGAGACAACTCGAAGTCTAAGGCCTTCGTTTTCAACATACTTTCATTTGTGACTTGAAATTTGCGGATTTAGCAGACCGAACATATCTTGCGGCAAGACTGAGAGAGCAAGACTTGTTTAAAACAGAGAAGTTCAACATAAAAAAATTCTTAAATAATAAAAAAAGCAATGCAGGGCAGAGATACTGGATCAGGAGAACAACCTCACGTATCAACCAACAAGAGACGGTCATTGCGCTGAAGGAGGCAGTTTCACATTGTGTTCGCTACAAGTGTGGCTTTAATATTTACAAAATGAGTCTCCATATTAACTCTACAGTCTGTTGCTTTGTTGTTATTACACTGACATTCCAAAAATCCAGCGTCTCTGTGTAAAATTAAGAAAATCTTTTGTTAATTTATTAGTTAATAAAACTACATACTGTCTATTTCTGAATGGAAAACAAACTCACGTTTGCTCTTTCTGACAAACACAAACCATACTTCTCCAAATCCCTTTAATATCCTTTTTGTTGCCAAGTTTAAAATAATTACATCGACTTATGCTAAGCTCTTAATCAACCCCAAAGGCTTGATCTCTCAAGTCCCAGGCATGAACCTACACACACAAAGACAGACACACACACTCTCACGGCTTCTGTGTTAACTAACTCAACCCAATTATTAATCTTCTCAAGAATTCTGGCAGATAAGAGCGAGGGTGTGTGAGGGCGGGGGGGCTGATGGGCTCCGTCCTGCAGCACCACCTGGGGCTCTGCCCCCCCCCCCCCCCCCCCACGTCTGACACCGTCACCTTGTAGTGACGTCACCATCACAATGTTGCACAGGAAAAAAAAAAAACACAAACAAATTTAAAAAAATGCAACAACAACAAGCTTCTGAGTGACTCAACAGTGACGCAAGCAGTAAGACTGCGAGGAATAAGCAGCATTTATCTGCACAGCACAACAGATACGGTTATCATCAAAGACCTTGTTTGCTGGAGAAACTTTTTCTTGTGTGAAATACTTCCAACTGTCAAATCCAATCAAATGTGAATATGGCATTAAATGCAAAAACCCACTGAGACGGAAGCATCCAGAGACGTACACAAAATCATTTAGATGCGACACAAATGCCCCAGACTGAAGTCATCTGCTGACAAACTGACTTGCTCTACAATGTTTATATGCTAAACAGATATCTTATGAAAAGCTGAGGTAATGCGTTTTATTATTATAATTCTATAGAAGATATAATGTCAAGCGTGGATGAAGGACGGGTTGTTATTGTGGTAGAGAAGAGGTGCTCCTCAGGTAGACATTACTAAGAAAGAGAAAGAAAGTAATCAGATTTTCTTGAAGTGATAGACACACACGCAATGAGTTATGTGCCGTGTTGAATGTATCCTTGTAAACCCTCCATGGACCATTAGTCTTCCAATAAAACTAAACTGTGGAAAATCACCCACAACCCTTCATGCTGCCGCGATGAGCCAACACTCTAAAAAACAATCTCTTGATTTCCACTTCCATGGACCACAAATTAAGTGTCAATTTGTCCAATATTTCGGTTTATGACCAAACCCTTGCAGAACTAATGACATTCCCACCAGCCTCAGCTGTGCTTTGTGTTTAATTAGCAAATGTTAAAATGCTAACACGTTAAACTAAGATGGTGAACAATGCAAACATCAGCACATTAACGTCGTCATTGTGAGGATGTTAACAGGCTCGTGGTAGCATTTTATCTCAAAGCTCCACTGAGTCTAAGTACAAGGAATACCTTGTTTTTTTTCAGGGATTTATTTATCTGAATTAGCCAAAAACATTCAAAACAGTTTCTTAATTTAATTTTCAGAAACTGTAACATATCATCCAACGGCAACTTCTTTCGGTTGTTTTTTTGCGTACCCAATTTCCCAAAATCTATTTGTACTTCAGTTACTAATTTCCTTAATTTACCAGGTTTCAATACCTTTAAAAAGCTTTTTAATTACGGATGCACGATCTGATTTCTTCATCCTGATACCGATTCCTGGGCTTTGGGTATCAAGTACCGATCTGTTATCAGTGTTTATTTAATAAACTGTATGCCTCACTCTGTGGAAGTGGCTGGGATCATAATCCTTATCAGGCTTAAACATTGCTTTACTAACATACTAAACGTACACCAGCAAATGTTT
>CALSBV010012168.1:57626-72189 GCA_943590825.1 Bovichtus diacanthus
TGTGTGTGTGTGTGTGTGTGTGTGTGTGTGTGTGTGTGTGTGTGTGCCCACATATGGAACAGTGCCAGAGCCTTTCAAAGGTCTGCTTCTTGTTTCAAAGAACATTTAGGGTCAATGTTATATCACATCATAGGTGACTTTGGGTGGAGTCAAAACCCTTACAGTGAATTATGGCTGCCTTTACGGGAATTACGTAGTGCTAGATCTGTACAGCAATAGTTGATGGAATTTAATGCAAATTTAATGGGCCAATGGGGTGGAGGAAATATCAATAGGACTGTGTTTGAAACGTGTTTGGAGTTCTAATAATCGTGTTTTAGAAACATGTCACTTCAGGTTTTCTCTCAGATGTATGTGGTTTCTTTATGGCCGTTATGTAGCTCACAGAAGGAGACATATTTGCATGACAAGTCAAGAGAAAACTTAAAAAGGGTACAGCTGGCAATTTTGTATATTTTTTATAAAATTCTATTATTTCTTTCTAACTGTCAACAAATCCCATGGGGCTCCCCTGTAGTTAAGGGATTAAGACGCCGACCATGAAACGAAACGTCTTCAATTCAACTTCGGCTGGGGACCTTTGTTGCATCTCTCTCTTCCTCATTTCCTGTCATCTTTCTCCGCTCAGCCTTCACAGCTGTAAACCTGGTTATTAAAAAGGCTAAATTCTTACAACAGCTGGGCACCCTAGATTAGAGTAAATAGTGTATTTGTTAAAGACTGTTTTCATGGTTTCTGTAGGGCTTATTAAATTTACAATTAATTATTAAGTGCAAGAATTTATTGACGTCTCTATTACATTGTTGTCATTACTTGCAAGCTGTATAACAATAATTGCTGGTACCATGATTAATAAATGACGGTGAACTTAACCCAGATAAGCGGGAAAAATAAAAAGATGGACAAATTGATAGACATATTAGCCGATTAACTTTAGGCTTTAAATTCAATTAAGGGCTAAAATAAACACTTGAGTGAATAAGCTTCCTGGCTACTGTACCTAACAGTCTGAGGGTTACGCTGACTCAAACTATCAATAAATCCTGCATGCACAAACCACTGTTGCACAGTCCCACATGTAGCATAAGTCTCCCGACAACCAGCAACCACATAGATAAAAAATTATAACTCATATTATTGTCTACAGCAGGCAAGAAATACTATTCAATACACTCTAAGGCCTTGAATGCTTTTCAAGACTTTTCAAGTCAGATACCCTCATTTCTAGCCACAGATGATGGTCTGCTAGTGAGTATCTTTACAAAATTTGACTTTTTTTAAGATTATGTACAGTATATTGTGAGAGTGGCTCGAGGTATATAACCCAGATCTTTATCAGATATATGAGTTATGTCAGGCTTTAGCAAAACACACAATACTTGTTAGTAGGGTCAGTGGTTTTGGTCAGACTCATCCTTTAACATTAAAAAATGTATATGCAAATCAAACTCAATTTATAACATGTTTGAGCTCTCCTTTAATAGAAAAAATCTCTGTAGGATACAGAGTTAAAATGCCATTAACCAAGTCTGTTTATCTTGCTGCACATTGGCCTTGTGACAAAAGAGAAAGGAGCAACTTGTTTGATGTCAAGAAGTTACTTATCATATTCTAATGTCCTTCTGCAAGACTGTCTTAAGGGGATAAAGATTACACTTGTACCATCAGATAAAGCTCCAAAAAATGCACCTGCTGCCTATTTTTTGGCTTCAAATGTCTCAATTTAAACATGTCTTCTCAAATACATGTAATTAATCACCCAACTTTACCAAGAGTCCATCTCCATCGCCTCACCTTCATTAGTTCTTCCTGTTGTCTCCTGTGCTCATCTTGCAGGGCTTTGACCTGAGCAGCGTGGGCCTGCTTCAGTTGTTGCTGCTCGTCTTCTTGACTGCCATGGCCTTCATACCACCGCGATGCAGCTGAAGGCAGTATATCTGCAATATGTGGGTCAAATGTGTGAATAAACACTGTTGACAAGGCAAAGAAGATTCATCATTGAGGGCAAGTATACTGGGTTCTGATCCAATTTTAAGTTTTATTTATGTTTATAAGAGTCTTACATTTTTTCCTATAAAACAGCTGTCCAGAGCACACTTTGTCTAAAGACGGCACACTCGAATCGTTATTGTTCTGGTCTTACCTCGAGGAGTGCTGGAGTTGGGTCGGACCACAGAGCCTTCTCCTCTGCTGGCTTCTGCACTCCTTTCCCGTGTCTCCTCCGTCCAGTGCATGAGCAGCCTTCGTTTGACCTTCGATACCCCGCCCTCACCTTCACCCCCACTCTCTGGGGTCAGATGTTTCTCCTGAACAAGATGACCCCTCGAGCCCATGTCGGAGCCTGACCCTTCGAGGAGCCACAGGCCAGACGGTGCTTCCACATCATACGACTGGTTTAGAGATGGCGAGTAGGTAGAGTCGTGACCTTCTGCAGCAGTCTCATGCCTACCTTCCACCGGTAGGTTACTGGTATCCGAGAGCACCGAGACGTTGCGTGAAGCTGTGGTTGCAGGGGGAACATTTCTGAATACGTCGGGAATTCGCATCCGCTGTGTTACAGAGAGAATGCATTTTGCTGTGGGCTTTCTACAGCCGCCATGCTGTCCATGACTCTTTGTGACTCCTTCTTTACTTGTCCCTTTTTCCTTTCCTCTCTCTGTAGCTAAGGTTTTGACTAGCCTGTGCTCGCCTACATTATCTGCCTTAGCTTCTTTTGTCTGAACATCGTCTGTGTCACTGATGCTTGGTTCATGTCCTGCATGTTCATGCACGTTCTTGAATTTGTCTAATGATTGTCTTCTCGGCTGCTCTCCGTACCTTTGGTCTTGCTCCGCATCATCAGCATCATCAGCATCATCATCACCTTTCAGTTTTTCCTCCAAATAGTCACACTCACTTTGACGAGAGTGCTTGATGCCTTTAAAACTGAACTCACCTTGCGTATTGTTCTCAGTTTGGCTGTGATTCTCCAAGTTTTCTGTCAGTGTGGATGCCAGATCCGAGATCAGTACTTTGAGACTGGACAGGTTGGACTCGAGCTGATCTATCTGCTGTGAACTCTTGGCTGAAACGTGTGTTACATCACCTTCAACCATGAGATTCATGGTGGAAGGAACTGCTGTGGTACTGTTTTGATATCCAAGGTTTTCAACCTTGTGGCTTCCATTCAAACCAGTATCGACTACAACTTTTGTCTTTGAGGTCTCAGCCCCATTGAGCGTTTCTCCATCTCGGATACTGCCTTTGCTTTTGCTGTGCACAGGACTCCGACAGAAATTAGGGGCTGGGATAGTGTGATATTTTCCTACTCCATTATAGAAAGCTGCGGGGCTGGTGGACAAATAAAATGCTTCCTGAACAGGCGAGGTTTCTGTTGACATGGGACGTTGCTGGGAGACGCCGCTGATTTGTTTAGGCTCTGTTATGACTTCTTGTGAAATGTTCAGCTTATTATTTTTGAAAACGGTTTCCTCCTCCATTTCCTTAGTATTTCCATCTCCTCCTAAACGTGTGCTTTCTGATTTGAAGTTTGCCTTTTCCCCAAAAAACTCACTTTCAATGATCCTCTCATTTTTCTTGGGCGACAATTCCACAGACGGGACATCAGTGCCTCTCCTCTCTTTAGTTCTCTTTCCCTCTGTGGTCACAGTCCCCTTATAAGGGAACTCGTCATTCTCCTTATCAGAGAGGCTCTGTTCCTCCGCCCTAGCTCTCGTCTGTTCTTGGGTCCTCTCCTGAATTTTAGTGTTTTTGGCTTGGTTCCTAAGCATCCGCTGGCTCCGCCGATACTCCTGAGATTTCTTCAGCAAGGCCTGGAGGCTCAGACGATAAGGCTCCTCAGATTGATTTGCTTCGTCTACGTGGTTGTCTGCTGGTTCTGATTCTGTGGCGTCATGCTGAATGTGCAGCTCCGTCGTAGGACTGTGATGAGTGCTTAATATCTGTGATAACTCTGGATTGTCTGAAATGCCACTGTTTTCTGATGAAGAGACTGGACCCTCGATTGTTTCTAAATTGTGATCTTTGTCAAAGTCGAGTCCTGTGGCAAAGGAAAAGTTATCTTCACCCTCTGTGCTGTCCTGTTGACTGCTTTCACATTTCTCAACTGGTAAATGGTAACATATGAATGAATCCTCCTGGAGAGAGGTGCAAGAAATGTCTTTTATTGCTAAAAAGTTATTACAAATTGGTGATTCCAGTACACTCCTTTCCAATTCCTCTCCATCTATAGGAGGGTGGCTTATAATATCTGGCATTTTGGCGATTGTGTTTGAGGTGTTTTGAAGGAAAAAGCCACCCGTATTATTATGATAAGCTCCCCCTGAAGAGCCAAAGCCATGTCTCTCTATCTCTGCATCAATCCTTTCAGAGACACTGGTGGTGTTTTCAACATTCTCGTAGGTGACGTAACCGGAGGACACCGACTGGTGGCTTGGCTGTGATCCCTGTTGGCTGTAATGTTGTTCAATAAGGCATTCTTCCTGGTGTCTTTGCTGAGGTGTCACATCAGAGGCGAAAAAGGCACTATATGTAGTTGATGTCAATGGAGGAAGAGAAACACCATCCTTTTCCTTCCTATCGGGTGGTGGTGAGGATGAAAGACTATCCATTGTTCCAAGGAATAGATTGCTCTGCGACACTGATCCACCACTGGTGTGATGGGAATATAAGGATCTTGTGTTAATCTCCGACTCTTGAAGCAACTCCTCCAGTGTTGGCGTCTTCCTCAGCTGCAATTCATAAGAGAAAACAATAACAACGAGATCAGAGAAAAGGAGTTTTCTTCTTCAATGTCCGACGATGACGACTCTATTTATTCAAAAGAACTAGTGTATGTTTGTATAAGCAAAACACAAATTCAAGAACATATTAGGCTTGCCAAGAGGGTAGCTTAAAAGTCAGGACTGATATTACCTGAACACTGTGTAGGATAGTTTTCACGTAGGCCATTCTTGAATCATCCTTCAACTTGCTGTGGACAGCAGCTTTCTGTGCGGCATCTCTGTGTCCCTGCATCTCCTCTCTCTGCTCCCCTGAGAGCTGTTATCATCAGAAAGCAGACATGAGGCGCCATCCATGTTGAATAACAGGGCTGGCACTAATTATTACTTTCATTATGCATATACTAACTTTACAAGGATATAGAACAGGGCAAAACAGCAAACCTAACACCTGATAAGCTGGAAGAACCTATAGCACTTTTGCTTGATAACTTCTATGAATAATTAATGATGACATTTGTTTTCCTTTTCTGGAGATTGACTAATTGTTTAAAGCACTATTACACAAAAACTACCAGTTACATCATGACAGTATAGCACAACGAGGCTTATCTAACATACACAACAAAGAGACAAAGTCGTGCTGCACAGGCTTGAACAGTGTTTATAGTGCGTCTGCGTCATGTTAGCGGTAGATTTTAACAGAAATATCATAAAGCTGAGCTCATACCAGGGCAGGGAGGATGGGTTGTCCATAGAAGCGGATGAGAGAGGATACAGGTGGAGGTTTGTTGTGTTCCTCCTCACTTTTCCTCAGATGGGAGAGACAGTGCTGCACAAACTTGTCGTAGTCCTCCATCAAATTGCATCAGGAAACGGTAGGTAGTAACGTACGACAGTTAACTAACGCTAATATATTAATGTTATATATTAGCTGCTGGGCTGTAACCCTAGCTAGCTAGCTAACAGGTTAGCTGTTGTTAGCTAGCGTTTAATACCAAACTCCCGGTAAAGTAATATTTAAGCAATATCTGTTATCAAAAGAGTGAGGAGAAACAAAAGTAGAGCAGCTCTGCAGTGTTACATTTGATAAAACAGCAACAAAATAAAGTGTAGCGAGCTACCAAACTAAAAATCTCCATCAGGGTGGATCTGTGTTTACATTTTTACCCGCCTCTCCTCCCAGAGCAACAAACTGACAGTTTGGAAACCGCCGAAGCGCTCTGAAAACCCGGAGTGGACTCACAGCACGGATATGGATTAAACAACAAATATACTGATTTAAAACACAACGCACAACTTTAATTTACAAAAACTCATATCACAGTAACTATACAAATATAAAGTCCTGCTCTGTGTCAATGACATTGCCGTGACGCTTGTATTCATAAGGAAACAAGTGTCATGGCGCTCCATGTTTTCACAGCACCTGTTGGGGACGAAGGGGGCAGTGATAACGGGATACTGCCACCTACAGACACACATGTGCGGCTGTATAGCGCTGAAGATTTTAAAAAAGGAAAATAAAGTGCAGTACAAATTCTGCGGTACATTTCAGCCTTGAGGTTTGGCCTATTGGCACCCCACAAATTGAATGTAAAAATAATTCATCATACGTATTTAAAAAAAATGTAGATTCCATGTTCTCTTTATCTTTGAAATCAGTATTCCCTCTCAAAATCATTGTTTTGTTATAATGTCATACATAAGTGTATTTTCAAAATAAGAGCAAGTCAGTGCAAAGTCCAAATAGTCCTTTTTCACAGCAGACATTTTAAGTTGTCCCAGCAAAAACCCAATAATTTTGGAACATGTAATATTCATTTATGTTGTTTACTCAGATTGTTTTTTTGAAATGTGTACAATAAGAGTTTGCTATATGTTAAATGTTCTTTTATTTCATTTTAAATAAAATAATATGTATCTAAAAGAAGTCAAAATCTAGAAGCACAGGTGAAACCAATAACATTAACGATGGCTTTGTTCCAGCAGCTGCTGCAGTGCAATGCTGCAATTAACAATGTTGTTAGTTAGACCTGTGTTGGACAAGTAAAATGTCTGCTGTTAAAAAAAAAGGTTTATGGCATCTGTCTTCTGAATTGTTGAAAAATATATGTATTTTTAAAACATTTAAGTGTTCAGCGTTAGAACAAATACATGTGTGCATTCTTTTTCTGCTTAAAATAATTGAGTATTAATATTTTATCCGCACCCTGATAATAACAACAATAATATAAAAAAAAAAGCTATATATGTAAAAAAAAAAAAAATCCTTAATTACACAAGACACACAAAAGCTGTTCCATTTCAAAACATGTTTATTGGTCATATACAAAATAAAGTAAGCTGTTTATCAACAAACATACAGTATATACATCAATAAATTAAAAGATGCATCAGACCGATGATAAAACAGTTAATTTCATGATTAACAATACCTTGTCATCATCACTTACGTATCTACAAATTGCAAAAAAAAAAAAGTACAATAATTTAGTTGAAGATAAATACTTACAAAGACTGTCACATTTAAAGTATTTTCCCATATAAAGTACTGTCGTATAATAATTTATTACACCCCATACAGAAATATTACAAAACACAGAATTTCCTATTACAAGGGCTTTTTGTGAATAGGCTACGCCACATTCACAAAAAGTCACTACTTTTCTATAGCTTTAAACTGATCATTATATACTTTCAGATACACAAAATTATCCCCATGAGTAACCTGGCCAAATGCTCATCACATATTGGTTTTAAGGAGAAAAAATAGAGAGGGAGACTGTTACAACGAAAAACAAAAAAACATAAATAAGTTAATGGTAACTAAACTCTGGGTAAGAATTTTACGCGAGGCTGTGCAACTGATAAGGGCAGGGGCAGTAGAGAGAGAGTGAGAGAGAGCAGCAGAAGAGGGTACAAAACAAACATTATTATTGATGAAAACACCAAACAAACGATCAAAGGAATCCGGTTCATTTACTCTCATCGATCGGCATTGTAGGTGGGTGAAAGGGCTTTTAGAGTCTGGTGGCGTGATTCACTAGACAGGAAAACAACTGACTGACTACATACCGATTGGGCAAGCAGCGAGCGATAAGGAGTTAATGATTTGCATCTTCTGGAGAAGAATCGGATGTTTTGAAGAAGGGCTGCTGAGTTAACTCGCTGATACTTTCTTAAAAGGGATGGCATGAGTGGAGTGGGGAAGAGTTTTATCAGATGTGTCTCCACCACTCCTTTCTGCCTCTGTAAAATATTTATAGATGCGGGTTTAGGAGCGGTTGCTTGGGTTTGTGATGAAAAGTATTTTCATACGGAGGGTATGACCCCTGTCATAATAAGGTCAGCCTTGTCTAACAAGCTCATAAACTCTGCTATGAAAAGCCACCAAGCTGCTCTGTCTGATAATCACTAAAGGTCACTAAATTGTCAGCTGATCATGTCCGAGAGTGAAAATGAGGAAGAAACGTCTGAAATGTTTCACCTTATTTGTTTAGAGGCTTAACACCGTGACCGCTTCACACTGGAGAAATACAACAACCACAAGATATTCAAGTTTGGAAGACAAAACTTATTCTTCAGTTCCACTGCAGGCTTTGCATTAAGGCTACAGTAGATTTTGCCTTCGTCCCTAAATGGAAGTGGATCAAACCTATTTGATGATTTTTACGTTTTCACAGTTGATTGTTAAAAAGCAATGTAAGCCGCAAAACATAAACTAGAGACAAACTGGTGCTGGCATTAATAACCAAGAATAAATTGCTAAATTGCTGTATATAAGCTCTTTAACCTTGTCACAACACACCTGCAATTTTGAAACAGACAACTTCACACGCAGCTACAAAGGTATCACTATTCCTGTGTGGCAGGAGGTCTAATTTTGCTTTACAGTTTGCATAATTAGATGTCTATTTAACAGCAGCCACCATGTTGACACATTAATGCTTACACAGTATGCATCCGTTTTAAACAAGAGGAGCATAAACATACAGACTGAGTGTTTGACAGTCAGACTTTGACAAGTTGAAGTTTCAGAATGTTCGCTTCAACTTGACACAACAGAATCTTTAGTTGTGTTTCTTCCTAGTTTATACCATCATTATCACACACACACACACACACACACACACACACACACACAGGATTTGACAGAAAAAAGAAAAAAAAAAACATGATTCAACAAGAAAATGGAAAGACAGACAGGAAGCAACAGAGACAAATAATACAGGAGAAAATAAATCAAATGATAGCATTCTGAGCATACAAAACAGGACACATTTTAAAAAATAAAGATAAAATACAGAGCACATACATAAAAACACTGGGTGTGATACCTATATTTGCTTGTAGCTGAATACCATGGAGGATATTCCTGTGATAAGACATTTGAAAAATAAATGACATTTTCATTTGACATTTGTAGTTCTCGGATTTCACGGTTGACTGAACGTACACTGTAAAGATGAAGGATAAATGATATTTTCAAATCTTATTTCCCTTCCAATGCCTTTGCTCATTGTTCACCTGTTGGATTTGATATTAACGTACGGTACAGATACAGACATACCTCGCTAATCTTAATAACTGCACAGCAGTAGGCTAGTTAACCCCGTTTTCTTCACAGTGGAAAAGGAGCGGTTCAGGTATAAGGCTGCATGTATGGACTGTTTTTTTTATCATGTAAATTGCTTCTATTTCGGTAAATGATTTAAATCAGATTTTCATTACAACAATTTGAGGCAATTGTACTGTGTGAAGTAAACCTAACTCTTTGACAGACAAACCATTAAATAGCAGAGTAAATTTTTTTTCACGTCATAAAACACCAAATACATTAACAAATTTTACTTCCCTGACACTTACAGAACAATTCAAAAACAAACAAAACAGGAACATTATATATACAGAACTATATAAAATGTACACAGCAAAAACAAAGATTTTTTCTTTTTTTTTTTATATCACACACTACAAAAATAACTTATTGAAGGAGTAGGGGGTGATGCAGCCATACAGGCCCATTGTTGAGTTTCACATTTCTGTTACTTTACCAGATGACATGAATACACGATATCTTGAAGTTTGTGAGGTTAACCATAACAGTTCCTCATCTCATCGGTCAATAACAAGCTTTCAACGCTGCAAGGACCAAAATAAAGCCACAGAGATCCGGTTCAGAAACACGGAAAATGTGCCAAAGTGAACTTAAAATGTACAAATCATGGGTGCAGATTACGAGCAGTTTAACACACAATCTAACACGTCTGCAGCACTGGAGCTGAATGATGGGGCCGGGAGGACACAGATCTTATGATTAGAGAAAGAGTGCAGTTACCCACAGTGTCATCACCCACTTTGGCCTGAAATCAAACAAGGATCAAAGTCATATCCATGAAATAGTGAGCGTTATAGTTATCTCGTCACATACCTACACAGCACACCACACGCTAGTTCACGGTTACACACACGTGCCTAGTCACTAGAGAAGAAACAAAGCTATTCAGTAGTTAAGCCACTTTTGGTACAATTGCAAAATAGAGAGATACTGTATATCAAACAAATTTTGTTATACCTTTTTTTTTTTTTTTTTTTTTTTTTTCAGGTCATTACAAACAATGCAAAGATAATTGTCTTTATAAAATTCCAGACTCTACCGTACATAGACACAGATTCTTGGAGTATAGTACACTACGTAAGACTACTTTTATGGTAAAACTCGTTTGAAATGACATCCCATTTGTGTGACTGGAAATTCAGAGAAATATCTTTGCTTTCCTCGCTGGCTGACTGCACTGTCGGTAATCACACTTGCACTTGCAAAGTGAGCTTTATGGTTAAAAGCAAGAGGGATGCAACATAAACCACTTTGATTTTAGGCAAGAATATTGCTGTGGGTGTAATAACCTAGATTTCAGAGTCAGTAGCCAATCGACTTCATAAACATGCAAACCAAGTAATTAACATAAAACAGATATATGGACTTTTACTCATAACAGAACATTGCATTTCAAAAAAGTGTGTTCTGTGCAAGAAAAAGGAGGTGTTTTGCAGCCCCTTTGTTTTTTCTTTAAAGGAATACTACACCCACAAAATGACCATTTCTATATCAATTACGCAGCCTGTTTTGCCTTGAATTCTTGAGGAAAACTTTGTTTTCTCACATGCCTCCAAGCTGAACGGACAATCTAAATCTGAGAAAACTCTTGTAGATTTGAAGTAAAAGAGAGCAAAACTATATTAAAAGATCCGTTTACAAACTCTCACACAACTCGTTCAGTACAGTCATAGTCTCATTTATCCAGTCATATACTCACTACTTCTGTCACACATGCATTTTCACGAAAACCTTACTATTTAAAAAAACTCCTGCCTAAATAGTCTCAGGCTTGAGCAGGACGAGTCTGAAGGGTTTTTATAGTAAGGTTTTAGTGAAAATGCATGAGTTTGCAAAGTAGTGAGCATACAACTCGATAAATAAGAGTGACATTGTACTGCACGAGTCGTGTGAGAGTTTGTAAACGGATGTTTTGATATAGTTTTGCTGTTGTTATTTCATTTCATTCATTTACTTGAAATCTCTTGAATTTTCTCTGTTTTTGGATTCTTTGTTCACCGTGGAGGCATGCGAGAAAAACTATGTTTTCTTCACAAATTCAAGGCAACACGGGGTGAGTAATTAATATATAATTAGTCATTGTGGGCCTGAAGTATTCCTTTAAGTAAATGAACTGCCAAGTCACATAAATGGGTGTTATTAATGTTATTAATCCTGCTACTATACAGCTCTACTATACAACAACGCACAGTTTAATGCTGCCACAACCTGATACCTGATTGGTCAGTGTTTCACATTAAGCACAGGTATATAAGCCAACACCTGCATTGAATCTCCACCGTACTCCCACAACTCCTCTTGCCTTCTTCTTGATGCATATCATTAGGAGACCAAAGGCACTTGCCCTTCCAATTTTCTTGAATATACTTTTGAGAGGAGCTCAAACAGACAGAATTCAGTTCTGGTGTTCAAACGACCATTTCCCTGAAGATTCCTACAAACTGAGATATGTTCAGTGACTTTCAGTAACTTAATCTCCTTTTCTCTATAGTATGTTGTGTTTTTTTTTGGTAAATATCAATTGCCTTATCGCCCCTCTTTCTGTTAGATCCAGGAAGTACTGTGTGTAATGATGGAAACCAGTTGGAATTGAAAAATGGAAGGACAGAGAAAGAATAGGTACTAGAAAGAGAGCCGGACATAGAAAGTGAAGATACCGTAGAAAAAATACAACTAACTAAATATAGCAATACCAAAACGAACACGCGCCACAGAATTTCACAGAATTCCTGATATATAACAATTGACACACAGAGAATACACTTTGGACCTCATGTGAATGACAACACGGTACAAAACAGTAGAAATACAGTTACCACCATTGTGTAATATATATTTTTCTATAGTACTTTTCTGAAAAAGTTCTTGGCTAGGGTGGAGCATGATGGGACTTCTCTTCAGCCACTGAAATCAGCAGGTCACATGAAATCTTGCGTAATATTTTGGAACTCAGGAACTCGACACTTTTTGTGTAAATTTAATCCAATGACTTTTCTATCACTAAAACCTACACACCGTCTTTCTGACTCTAATAGCTATGTAATGCTTGTGTTTCAATATTGTTGTTTGTTAAGCGTAGGCCCGTCACGGTAATTACGTTGTCGACTTATCGTACCATATATGGACATGACCTCAATCATTTTTGCTGTCCTCGGTATTGGTTATGTATTGGTTATGTTTAGATGCGCGTTTGTTTACATAGGAATGTCACCAACATTTTAGCCCACGTGATTCCAGAATAAACAGCAGGGTATTCCATTATAAGACTTAGGCATTGCGCAGACATTGCACATTTTTTTAACAGAGCCCGAGAGCCCATTTTATTTATCGTTTTGTTTGTGTGGTTTTATTTTATTTATTTAGGATCATTTTCACATTCCAATTCCAATGTCTAAATATTGTTAAGAATTAGAAGTTCATTGTTTTTTGAAAGGCTGTACATGCATTGTTATGCTATTATATTATCATTATATCAGTGGATTAAAATGCTCTTAAAGTGACAGTAATATCGGTTGTCGCAATTATTTCTGGGAAAATATCTCGTCTGACAAAAGTAGTGTATCGTGACAGGCCTAGTGTAGCGAACTTAGATGTTCTACATCTCGGTTCAGGCAAACCACAGCTACACATCTAGTGTGCAAATGTGTGATGGGATTACTATGAATTTACAGATATCTCGATCTACCAGCACTAAAACTTGACACTCAACACTTAACTGACGTTAATACCAACTGAACAAAATTGCATGATTTTTCCAAAGGGTTTTAGGCATTGATTTTCTTTGACCCCCCCCCCCCGGCCTGGAATAGAACATACTCAAATTCTTTGACTTTTCCAGGCTTTCAGTGACCTTAGGAACCCTGTGTATCTGTCCTGTGCTAAATGATCATGCGCTGACCAAGGACTTGCATCTTTATAGTCTCAATAATCTTGCTTCCATCCTTTCCTTCACCTGCACTGATCTGATACAGGTGACGGGAACATGCTGAGGCGATGTGATAGAGACTGCTCAGCTGTTTGACATCAGTGCAGGTGGAGGGGAGGTGGTCGCAGCTGAACTCCACACCCACATCTATCTTTCCCTCCCTCAAGACCGTGCATCTGTTTTTGACTTCACTATTGTAATCACGCTCGTCGCTGTTGCCATCTTTCCCGGTATGAGTGGACCAATGACTGATGATGCCATCCCTCCCCCTCCTCCTCCCCCTCCCCCCCTCACCCCGACCCCGACACTGGGGCTCCGCGCCACAGTCCTGGCGAAGGTCTGTAACGCCTCGTACTTAGACCTCAGAGCGTCCAGCTCAACGCGCATTGAAGCATTCTCATTGGCCAGTTTGTCCACCTCCTGCTGCAGCACGGTCTTCTGCTTCTCCAGCTCCTCCTTCTGGGTGACTCGCTTCACCCGGCAGCTAGCGGCGTAGCCCCGGTTCTTCAGGGTGCGCCGGCGTTGTTTCAGTTGCAGGATCTCATCTTTGGTGAGCCCTCTGAGGTGCTGGTTCAGCTCCCGCACTGACATGGTCACCAGCTCGTCGTCCGTGAGGCTGGTGCCATTCTCCCCCGGCTCACGCTTCACCTGAAGGAAGCAGGACGAAGAAGGGGCGTGAGAAGGAGACAGAACAGCATACCAAATGCAGAAAAATCCAGTCTAAAAAAAACCTCCCTTACCTTCAAGGCTTTATTTCCTTTGTTAGTCGTCGTCATGCCACAAATGCCTTGCTCTTCTGAACAGACCTATGGAGACGCAAGAGAGTACAAAACATGAGCAAAGAATTGCAACAGTCAGCTAAAGTTCTGCGTAAAGCCATTTAACAGAGTAATAGCATTAAAGGTTCCTTAAGATCAATAAGAACCTACTAAGTATGTGTCAGCACCCACCAGGACCAATGGAGACGCACCAAATTGAAATCTACTGTTGGCGCACTGTTGTGTGAGCATGTGGCCGTATCATGCATTCGTGTTACAGTGTATGAGTGAAAGTGACACACAAACTTTTCTCAGAATTTCCCTGACTTCCTGCTTCCTGTTGGTTACACTGACGGTGCCCACTACCTTTGTGTTGTTGAACTCTTATTGGTTGGCTTTAGGCCAGTAGGAATGAAATGAGCGTAAAAAGAAGAGGAAGTGGTGACATTTGTGGGAAGGATTTCAGGGGAAAACCAACTGTTAGAGCCCTAACACACACACACACACACACACACACACACACACACACACACACACA